>WURS02376227.1:0-17358 GCA_011762765.2 Rhinocypha anisoptera
GGATAGAACGTGTTCTATTTCCGCCATTTTTATTGTACCAGTTGTGAGAGTTTATGTGAGATTCGGCGACCAAAAAACATTATTCAAGGTTAGTATTCTTTTTTAATTCCATTTAAAAAGTACTTCATTATTTTTATCGCTAGTTTTTATGTATAATTAACATATTTTAGTTATCACTAATAATGTGTAAAACGTGCTATGGAATTGCTAGTAATGGTGTGTGAGAATCTAATCTACTTAAGAACAGCATTTACTTAGTATTCTCTTTAATTTCGGTTTAAAATGTATTTCATTATTTTATCGTATATGTTGACGTATAATTAACATATTTCAGTTAAAGCTAATAATGAAATAGTGTGTAACACGTGTTATATAATTTTTAGTCGAGTACCGTGCAAACCTCGATCACGTGAAAAGAGCATTTACTCGTATGTTAGTATTCTTTTTAATTTCCGTTTAAAACATTTTTCATTATTGTTATTGTTGATGTGTCCGCCATTTTGATGCAATCTATGGCACCGATCTGTGGTAACGTGTGTACAAACTTCATGCAATTAGTTGCGCCAAGAATGGTGCTACAAAGTCATGGCGATTTACAGTACCATTTCTGGCCCAGGAAATTGCGTCGTCTGTAACGGGCTTTAAACGTCTCCGCTACAGCCCACACGCTCCAAGCGTACTGAGATATCAGGGCTTCTGCATCTCGGAAGACTGAAAAAAAAAACTGTGGGGGAAGGCAAAAAAAAAATAACCCTGAGGTTTTTTTTGGAGTATATGGAAATAAGGCTTCGTGTTGGGGGAATGTGACGAACAAAAAATGGACTCAAAATTGGGGGTTCCCGGGTAAATCTCTTCCCGGGTAAGATCGATCTGAATGTGCGGCGGTTCCTTGGGGCTCCACCGAGGAGATTTCTGTAGGAATTAATACTGCGGAAGATATCTGCCCTCCCCGCTGTGTTTGAGGGGAACGGTTACGTGAGATGACGTGGAAGGACAGCGGAGGAACATGAAACGGTAGGAATAATGGGATTCAAGGAAATTGAAGAATACCCCCAATTGACAAGTTATAACTAAATAATTTAGGTCAATGGAAAATTCTAGGAGAAGAGGATGTGCCAGAAGGAAAATTAGGAAATATTAGAAGCAATTCTGAAGAAAGTTATTGGAAAATTATTTTTAAAAAGATATTAGAAAGTATAATGTTACGTTAGCGAGATAGAGCCAAGATGATGATCGTTTTACAAAATGATACCATATAGAATGTATGAAAAAATAATATATATATATATATACTGCTGAAGAATGATTTTACAAAAGGCCTCGCTATTATGGTCGATCGAAGAAACATATCTTTATTTGATTAGTGACTTCAAGCAAATCTGAATGATTTAACTGGGATCCTGACCACAGTGGAGGTTGAGATCACACGACTGAATTACAGCCTGAGAGGTTTCAGTATTATTACTTCCCCTGAGCAAAAAGCAATCAAAAATAATGCAACAAGTGATTAAACATAGAATTTCATCGCATCAATCATCTGACGGCCTCGCCGCACTTAAACGTGTTTCTGCCCAAGCCCACAGACCAGTACTACACCCTGATATTTTATGAGCACATATGTTTTCATAGGCTTTCAACTACATAGATCAAAACAAAAATATTGTTCGTAAACAATTTACCGCAAGCCAAGCTCATCAAAGAAATACAAAATGTGATCAGTTTGAATTATCTTTCGTAAAAATAAATTATAATAGAATTTCTAAAAGAAGTGGAAGTCACTTTTTAAAAATCTCAATACGAAATGCATCAAGGGAGAAATGTTCGTATATTCGCTTCCTGATATTACCACGGACAATTGCTAGAAATGTATCCTTCTCATATTCAAATCAAGTTCCTTCTTTATCATTTCAGATGCGTGCGTACGAGTGACTTTCTTCACCAACTTCATCATCTCATATACACACATGGGTATTTCACAATAAATAAGTTAAATTTACGCACTTAATGCACTGAATGTAAAATACCGTTAGTAATAAACTTGCCTTTGTTAAACGCTCTCTCTTCTTAATACCCTGTGATTATAATAATGACGGCGGTGTCTTTCCCTTACAGTATCCCTCACAGAAATGGGAGGGACCCTGATCCCTTTAAGAGATAATTTTCCGAACAAATCATTCGCTCCAGCGCATGTAATCAAAATCTCTTTGGAAATAGCATAAATAATAACCAAAAAATAAGGCTCAATCCTAATCTAGCATAAATTAATATCTTACAGACTTACTATCTTATAAACCAAAACCTATCTAGCCCTAGGAAGCAGATGAATTATTATTTAATTAAACGCGATACTTTTAGGAGAGCCAGCTTTTGAGGAAGAGAATTAGCCAGGGTTCACAAAAAACGGAGAGAAGATGTAACAAGCTGATAAGGGAAGAGAATACGTTCGATAGCTAAATAAAATATTTGGTTTAATACACGAAGTTGTAGTACTGTTCCACAAATTTGTGTACAACTTTGTGTACTACAACAAGTACTACAACTTTGTGTATTAAACATGCCTGTCTTCCACTACATTTCGCTTAACACCGTCAAAATATTTGGTGCTTAGTCGCAGCATGAAACGATACTGCATTAAGAACAGAAGGGCATATGTAATATAAAAATAAAGTCTTTATATTACGGCATTATTACAAAGCGCTCTCAGCCTACTTACCATAGAGGAACACGTAGGGAGAAAAAGCTTTGACTGGCCTCGGAAAAGAGACGCGGTGCAAAATTTCCGTGAAACAGCATAAAAAGTCACTCGCAAAGCTTACCCCGGGACGAGACGGATTTTAATAAAGTGGCACCAAAGTAGGAAGGCAGCAAGTATTTATTGCAAAAGGTGACGCTGCAAGTTTTATGATCCCTTCCCTTAAAGCGAACACACATGGTAACGAGGTCATCGCAATTCCATAAGGTTTTATTAAAGTTTATTAATGCATATTAGTTACAGTTGTGGAATAAAGTACAATGTCTCTCCACTGGCAGCAATTATGTATGCGTGGTTGCAATTTTTTGAGAGCCCCGGTTATTAATCGCATTAAAATATTAAATTCTCCTGTCTGTTTGGTTGCCCCACTGCCGAAAATACTTTTTCATCACGTTCCAATTAAGATAGATAATGAAGTTATATACATGAGGCAGGGGCGTGGTTGGAAGAGGTGAGGCGGGTATCATTAGAGAAGTTTCCGAAAAATCGGATAAAGAAGACGGAACGGATACTGAGAGATAAAGTGACGTTGAAGAGAGGGTAGGGTTGAATGTTTAACGAGGAAATGAATATTTTGGGATATAAAGAGATTATACGTAAGGAGAATGATGGATCGCGGTAAATGTGAAGAGCTGAAGGGATATTTCATATCGCCTGATAAGGTTTTTCTTCGCGGGGTTCATTACAAACATACTTGGGTAGATTGCCAACACACAATACTCATTTTTACCTTATGAACTTGAGACACCCTAACCCGGAAAGTGTATAATAAATTATCAAGACATCACAAGGGGATGTGGTGCTACAGACGAGTGTTTAGACGAGTGTAAAGACATTAAGTGGCTATAACTAGTGACTAATGAGGAATTATGTACACCAAAGAACTGGAGAAAAGGAAGGCGCATTGGATACACTTACTGGAAGAAGAGGGAAATTGATTTAAGGGCACATATTGAGGCATGAAAGCTTATTGAATAGCGTATTAGAAGAAACCGTAGTAGGGAATAATCGTAGAGTTCGTAGGACCCACGGATGGTATATGAGAAACAGAAATCGCAGAATATTATAGTAAGGAGCTTCTGAAAGGGGTCGGGAGGTGACAAACGACAACTTGGAGAGAAGCGCGATCGATAAAGCAGTTTTCGGACTGCAAACTTTGGAGGTTAATCGAATACGTACCTGAGGACCAACCAAATGGTTGTTCCTAATTAATTCAATAACATTTAGGAAAATAGCAATAAAAAAGTAATCCGAAGAGTTATCTGCCATACGATGAGATTATCGTTACAATAAGAAAAAAAGTGACAAGTTAGGTATTGAGGCATGGCATTATTGAAAAGGAACTTTGGAGGGAATAACCATGGAGATAGGCTAAGGATGGTATTGAAATAATGGACATTGTTTGAGTTAGGAAGTGCATGGGTGAAAAGAGTTTGACGGGTTGATGGTCAGTTTGGAGAGCTTCTACAAACCAATCTTTGGATTGATAACCTGTTATGAGAATGAATAGAAAGTATATTTTTTCTCTCGGCATTATCGGGTTCTGCGTCCGCGTTTGTTGACCTGTGGTGACAACAGTTTCGCCAGAGCCATCCTGCTAGCGTCTTCAGGTCGAAGTCTAGCAGGATGGCTAGCGAAACTGTTGTCACCACAAGTCAACAAACGCAGACGCAGAACCCGATAATGCCGAGAGCACTTGGACGACGCCGCGAAAACCTTCGTACCAATATTTCGGATGTATACGCTCAACAATGATAGTTTAATATATGTTGTTGTAGTAGTATTTTTATACATTGAATGCTTCGACGCCCATGGTCATTTCGCATCTCTTAGGAAAAAAAACAAATTGTACAAACAAAACACTCATGCCCTGGGCGAGATTCGAACCCGCGGCCTTTGGATTAGCTGGCACCAGACTAATACGGTCAGCTTAAATACATGTTATCTAAGGTAATTAAAATGGACAAAGTAATTTTTGAGGCGACAAATTTTTCTGGAAAAAAATTATTTAATGTGTTCATTTTTCGTTATTCTAGTTAACGTCTTAGTACTTAAGATAATAACCTCCACCTAGTTGGACTAAATGAACAAGAGAAGGGAGGAACGACGGTGTTAAACGCAGCCCTCGTAAATTCCCTGATCTCCCTTTCCCTAAGTGATAGTTGACTCGATTCTTACTTAGCAATGTGATTTCAGTCGAGGGCCTCTCCTCCCGTCGCCCACGACTTCGGTTATCTCATTTATCAATTTTCTCTGTCGCTTCCATATTAGGATGGAACCAAATGGAATTTTTTGAATGATCATTGATTTGTTTATGGGTCTTGATTTCGTTACCCTTTCAAGGTGTTTGAATCCGATGAAACCAAGGCTTTTTCTGTCACAAATCAAACTCGATATCTTTGGAAGTGTTTGAGAGTTGGTTTTCACGAAATAAATTAGGTAGCTGCGGGTAACATACAGTTTTACATCCATCTATCAGCTTTAAAGCTTGTTGAATTAACCGCAAGAGAACAAATATTTATTTTTTTTATTTACCGGGAGCACATAAAAAAACTGCCTCATATGGCTGTATTGGAAAAAAAATTGTTACCTTCAAAAAAAACCCCAAGGAAGCTAAAGCAGTTGTAGGTAAGCTAGTCATTTGTAGAATAAACAGTATTTAAATGGTACATTTAATTAGGGGATTCAACAGATGTGATTGATTTTTTTTGCAAACAGTCACTCGTCACACATGTATTGGATAACAAGGTAAAAAAGAGTAAATAAATTTTTCAGCACAACGTTGATGGACCGTAACGACTATATTTAAGACCCACACCGCGACATTTTTTTCTATGATGCTATTTAAGTTCGGTGTATACCATTAATAATGATCCATAAAATCTTGGGTAATAACGACGGTAATTATTTCATTGAAGCCATTCCGCAATTAACGGAGAATGTAAATAATAAAACTCAAATGCTCCGAAAGGAATGCTTATCTAATATTAAATATATACCTCCTTTCAGGAGATAATTAAGCAACTAAAAAAAGGTGAAGGAAATTAACATTCAGCGATGGAGCGATAAAATTTCACATTTTGAATATCCCACTTGGACGTTTTCATAAAGGTAATGCACATAGTAAACTTTAATGGATGAACGCAGGTCCTTTATGCACTACGTAAAAGCCAATTTAGAATATAAAATGAAGGTCCATATTCTTATTGATTTCAGGCAAGAGGTATCACCCTGAAGGCGGCTTAATACTACCGTAGGCTTTCGGAGGCGAAATGGTATTTCCACCAATTTCTTACTTAGCCATCTACGTTTTAATCTCCAAATCGCTTTGATTGCCGGAATTTTTTCCAAGCAGTTAAAAAATATGGGCCGTACTGCTTCAAGTGAAAGACAGACAACGGAAAAAGTGCTGATTAATAAAGTTCGTTCACACGTTTTTGTTCAATTTGGCCTCCTTATAAGATAAGAGCAAAACTTTCTGGAGGAAACCCTCCAAGGCGGGCGTCCCATGTTAGAATCTCAATTACATCATATAGTAGGCTGAATATATGGAAAAATTCTCCAAGAGTTCATGAATTCGTCCCCTTTTAGTCGCTCTCGAACTTCGATCTTCGCCAATACTGGCGATGGTGTAAGGTTAGAGTAGGAGCTTTAGTTATTTGCAAGCAAGTACACTGGTAATATTGAACGGGTATTTACAAAGTTATATCAATAATCACAGAGTATGAAAAAATTAACCACGTAAGAGCCCTAGTGACCAAACGAACTAAAAATATAATTAAGGTTGTTAATCACCATTTTATCAAATTATCCCTCTTTACCAATGGAACGAGGGGAATATATTCTTCAAAACTGTGATGAGAACCCAGGAGTCCCGTACAATTACCTATCTTCTATTTCTACGTATTGCCCTGCAAACCGCCGGATGTGTGGCAGGGGGTGAACTATCATCATGCATGCAATCCCATATGCAGATGTTGGAAATTATTTACACAGAAAGAGACATGCATGCAAAAAATTCATGGAAAAATATTATTTACACTATGTGGGAGCAATTTCAATTCACATAATTGACTTACCTGCAAAATAACTTCAAAATATATACAATCTATTTCTTAACTAACCCTGCGACCATGTTTACTTAATAGAGTAAAAAATCACATTTTGAATTATTCCGTTGTACAATCAATCTCCCTGATTTCAGGTAAGATGATCTGATCTGCTGCAGTCTGACGTGACTTGTAATATGTCTTGAACCTCTTCATTGTAGTAATCTACCTTAAATTTATACCACAAATGTAACCTTTATTTAACCTACGATCAAGGATTGGCTCCCAACCTAACTCCTCGAAAAACAAAGTTACATTTCTAAATTGTTCACAACAACCTTTCGTATATACAGATTTATCGTTCACGGACGTACCCAGTTACATTTTTTTCTCGGTTACACACTGCGTAATTGTCCCCAAAATTAGTAGGTACCTACAATGTATGTTCGCTCTGAGGTTCCCATAGACTAGGTTAAATAATCTCTCCATGTCTCTCGGATTTTCACTGCGTTCATAGGATCTTGGAAAGAACATTTTCGTCGGAATTTCATCTCGCGTCTTCACTTCGAAGACGAATGCCGACGAAACTTGACCGAAGAAGCCAACCAACCTGATCCACACCCGAGAAACATGGAGAAATCAACTTAAGTACAATGCATATTCGTGAACTTCTCTCTTGAAATGGATTTTTAATTTCTTTCACGTATTTTTTCGTGTGTATCTACAATTCTACAGATATTTCAGGGTGTTAGACAGTTCTTTGTGAGACTAGAGCGACTTGGGAGCAGATGTGCGGGACTCTCTGGCGTGAGAACCTCTGCCGCGCACACTACCTCGCGCTGCACTGCTATCGCTTATTGAGTCAGCTCACCGTTTCTTTAATATTGTATTAACTTTTATTTTGATTTTTGGTAATGTACTTGGTAAGAGTAAACTACACGTTACAATACATTATATTCAATATTTTTCAAAAATGTATTATTGTGTACCAGAGAGCCGCGCCCGAGTTACGTGCTTTTACCTTCTTCGCTTTAGGCACGAGCTTCTCCACCGCTCTACCGAGATACTGTGCTGTCACGAGATTGCGCCAGCTACGGTCTTTTTCCTCTAACCCAGCGTTATTGTCTCATTCATGTGTTAAGATGAAGTTTTTAATATTAGTAGAATTCGGGGTCCAAAATAAATGTTTTCTAACCAGAGGATTTTCTCATAAGTCAATATCACAAGGCGATGTTGAATAAACTTTATAAAATAAAATTTTCAAGACTAACAAGGCTTATCGTTGAGAGCACTGTCGGATATGAACGTTAAGCGTAATATGTTGATCATTTTAAGGTATAAAATATTATCAACTAATAAAATTGTCGGTATTCCGGTGGCAGCAAAAAATAATTTTAAAGGTAACCTTATCTACGGCTCAAGTCTTAAGAAAAAATTGAGATACAATAATTTATTTGCAAATGAAGCAATCGGGAGTCATAATTCATAGAGAGAGGATTGCATAAAAATTTCTGAATTGAATTCGAACATTCGAAATAGAATTGAAAATGGAAAAATCAAATGTCTTCGCTTTCTTACCGAAATTTTCTAGTTGAGTTTATTTCGGTCCTAGTAAACAAATCTCATTATTTGCCAGGCCAACTTCCGTCTGCTGCCGGTTTTCAATGTCAGATATGTTGCTGTATTCTTCCTTGCAAGGGGCTCTTAAACCACACTCCACCAAACCCACACTTAGTGAAGATTAGTAGTAGTGGCGTCTCAGATTAAATACTTATAGGAGAAACAATAATTCCACTTCAAGTAGGCATATTCATCCATCGCGGTGAAGTAGTGTTCTAAGACACGGTACATCTATATCTATAGCTCAAATAGTAGCAGAGAAAAGCGGCAGAGCCGTTTGATATCTTCGTAATGGCCATGCCTTTTGTTAAAGAAGAAGCAGGAAATGATGGAGTGTTGTAAATCGGAATTGAAATACTAATGATGAGAATACAGTGGTCGTCAACAAAACTTTATATTTTAATAGTCAATCTTTTCAAGCTTTTAAAGATGAAATAATTAAGAAATGCTTACTTATTCCGGGTTATTGGAAAAATAATCCAATACTTACGACATTAACGGCATATTCACGACTATACTAAAATAAGTTATAGAAGAATGCTTACAGTGGATAGAGGAATGTCTGCAAATTTTCATCGCGAAGAAGAAACAAGATTAACTTAAGTAATAAGCAATTTTATTGATCTACAAAGGCTGTTAACACGAAATATAGTCCCAAGGGAATGCATTTCATGGAGGAAAGATTTAGACGAGCTGTGGATAACCTTCCCTTGGGTTTCATTCATCTTGAATACCACTTCTCGAAAGATAAGAGTTTGCCTTGCTTCACTTTGAATGCCGCGAATAAAGATTTAAAATGTTTCCCCATTCTTATTAGACCACGGCTCGCTGAAACTTAAGGGGGAAGGATAATTTGTCAAAATTCTGAAACTTTTTCCTCAGAGATAGTCTTTAAAGACTTCTTTCAAATCCACGGCAAAAGCAGCTGAAGATCGCTGCAGTTGATACTCCCAGAAAAAAAAATAACGCCGTTTTCCGTACCCAGAAATCCTCGTCCTGAATGGAATATTCCCTGTTCGGAGCCAAATTTTCTACATGAATAAGAATAATGATAATCCAAGAGAGGTAAAATAAATTTACATTGATGATTTTTACCTAAGATTTGCAACCTTTCACCGTTTAGCCAAAATATCTCCCTCGTAAATTTGCGCCATCTTATCTCTAAAATTTATTATATTTGTGAGGAGAGAATAATAAACCTTAAATGACAAGAACGGAAGGTCAAATTTCCGAATATATTCTGTAGGCAGTTTACTTTCAGGCATTTACTAATGATAGGCATTTACTGCGATGCACGCTGAAATTTTTTTAAGGTCATATTAACTCCCTTTCTATGTAAACTCTTTCTGGGATACAAATTTTAAGAAATAAGGAAAACTTCCTGGGACTACTGCTTCGATAATTCGATATTAATAATATCTCGAAATGGATACATTATAAAGCCCTCCGTAAGGGATTTACGTAGTGTTAAGTACAAAGTAAATGTTATTAAATGAAGGGACTCTGTAAGACAGAAGAAAGATATCATCAGGTGATTTTTATTTCCTAATCTTTTTCCCATAGTTGCCTGTTGCTTCTTAATTGGGGTCGGTATTTGTTTTTATGGCCCCATGCCCATGTCAACGCCAAGCATTCAGGAAAATTGCTTGGAAAAAAAACAAAACACCCATTCACTTGGCGGTCAACCCGCGACTAAAGCGCAGGCAATCCGGCGATCGCGATATCTACTTGATTAACCAGGCTGGCCATTGAAATCTCCAAGAGAACAATGTAGGAAATTTATCATTCATTGACAAATATTATACTTTATTTACCTCAATATTTTAACTCTTTCATAAAAGTAGACTATTTGTTGAAGCCGAGTCACGAATGTAAATATTTAACAGAAAAAACGATTTTCGTATTCTTTTGAAACAGAGATATGTTAATTCAAGTGCAGAAATATAATGATTCTTATAACTGGCAAGTTTTCCTATTCATCATCAAAGGTTATCAATCTGAAGATTAGTTTGTAGCAGCTCTCCAAGAAAACAAACAGCCTCTTGCCTTCTTCCTCACATCCTTGTAGTTCCCATTATCCATTCTTATGTCTCCAAAAGCATTCATGGCATCACTAGGTTTCTTCTGCCCCAAGATCCTTTCCCATTAGATTAGCAGCAACTATAATGCCTCAATATCTGACCTATCAGTTCCCCCCTTTATGTAATTTTGCTTTAATATTAGGGTTGCTTTTCAATTATCTCGGAGTAATCTTATTTCTTTTCAATCAATCTCGGAGTAATTTTTCATTGATTCTTCCCATTTGGTTATCACATGAAGGAGGTACAACCAGTCGAACGGCACTGAGTCGTCTTTATTGGTCATCATCTAAGTAAATTTTAAGACAAAAGGACAATTTATTTATATATATATATATATATATATTTCCAAGCTACCCTGTCGCCTCTTCACAAACTAGTTTCGACCCTACGCCGCCATCTTCAGATGCCTCAGTTGTGCCTAAATAAAAATCTTAGTTGAAAAATACGTAGTACGTAATCTTATTTCTCAGAAATGGATTTCCACAGAGTTCTCAAATCGAATATTCGTAGGTTATCCTTATTCACTACCGAGTAAAAGACAAATTTTAGTGTATCAGTCAATTATTTCACGAGGTTATGTAACGCTAACTTGAAAATCGATAACGCAGTTTTAGAAACATCTACATGGCTGGTGAACTCGTCCGCATGAGAAAACTCTTGGCAAACAAGTTGCCTGTTGCCTGTTGCCTTACCCACAAATTGAAGGAATATACTTTGATTCAACTGAATCGCAAGAAAATAAAACCAAAGGAGACCTTTCTTACGAATGTTACTCCGAGTTTCTTGGAAGGAATGCTTTGTTTTTCCACTTAAAAGAACTTTATTGCACTACCCGAGTTTCAGCTATACAGTAATCATCAGGGGTTATATACTGAGGAATGCATCGGTATGCCTTTGCTGGGGCCTTTGGAAAGGTAAGGATGGGGTGAGGAGGAAAAGAGAGGAAGAGTGGAAGTATATTTTATAAAGTAAAGAAGGAGGAGCATGGATAGGTTGGAATGACCAATCTTCTCACCGTCAAAAAGATCTTTACTGGAAAATAAAATGGGGGAAGTAAAAGAGGCAGTGTGAGCGTTGGGGGAGGGGGTTTTGGTTAGGTTAAATGAGGCGCCAGGGAACTGGCAGAGGAGAGGGTAAGTGGAAAAAAGAGTAGGGAGGATGGGAGGAATACACCAATTCATTGATTAAAATGTCATTACTCCGAATCGTCTTTAAAATTTCCAACTGTTCTAACTCATCTCGCCCTAAACCCTTCTCCAAATGAGCAGTTTCTGGAATAAGCGCTCGAGTGGCCGTTGTCTAGCAGATGCTTTGCAAATTGAGACTTCAATGAGTCTCCTTAGCCTGAAGCAGGCGTGATGGTCCTTTATTCTTTCCGGGAATTTCCTCGCCGTTTGACCACGTGCATGGCAGAACACTCACAGCGAATTTCGTACACGCCACTTTCGTCTATGATGGAGATTTTTTCTTCTTACTTGGAACTTATGTTACCTAAGTTTCGATTCTTATAGAAGGCTGATTTTATGCCGTTCTTTGGAAAGGTTTTTGTTGTTTTCAGGACAAATCTTCCAGGAAATGAAATTTTTCCGTGCAGTAATTTTTACTGATACAAATAACGGAGCTTTAAATAATAGAAATTATCGTTGAAAATAGTGACTTTTTAGAAATACTTTAAAGAAGAATTTTGAACAGAAATTATTTGTTGCAGTGATTTCTAAAAAAAATCAAGGAAATCGTTTAGCTAATTCTTCATGGTTAATTTTACGCATTTGCCAAAGGAATTTATAAAACTGGCACGGAACAAAAATACTGGATTTCTCCATTACCAGAAAGAACACCTGCACGGATCAAATAATTCACTTCACCTCTAGGCATCATTTCCCTCAAAAATTAGCAGCTATCAACTCAATGATCCACCGGTTAAAAAGTATTCCCATGTCCCCAAAAAAACACCCATAAAGACCTTCCAATAATAAAAATGATCGCTGAAATATTTTCATTAAGTAGGCAATCGTGGCGGACATTCTGGAATAAATATGATGGAAATGGCGAACTTAACATGTTTCAAATTGCGTGAGTTGCCGCTGAAGCCAAAAAAATTAAAATTGTATCACATACAGATAACTTAGTAAGGCTATGTTTTAGTTTACATTTTTAACAACAAGCAATGCGAATAGAAATGTATAATTGATCTTTATTTAATAACGGATGTATCTTGCGGTCCTCTTCTAAAGTCTATCTTAAAATGTAGGTATCACAAGTGTAATTTTATAAATAAACAATCTATGTAATTAATTTATTAGTGATTTTAAGTAAAAAACAAAGTTTACTTATAAAATAGTTCGACGAAGATCCACCTTTTGAACTCGCATCGTCTTCTAGTCGTAGCAACGACCGAAGCTTCGCGACGCATCACCATGCCTAAGGGAAGTTTAGGAAGATCTAGTCCAAGAGAGTGTATCCTCATCTCCATCATAACTTTTCGACTTGAGTTTTCACACCATTGTTTTTACGGAAATGGTTTTCCAAAGCCATGTTTAATAAAGGTTACATACTAAAGAATATGAAATATTTACACAATTTGGTTTGCAAATAAAAATTTATGATCATTATCAAGTGAATGAACGTCTTCTATAATTTGATGAATTTTCAGTGATCGTAGCTATTCTCTGTGCCGCATCGCCTACCTACAAGGGTTTCCATAAGGCATGCGATTTAGGGTTATTATCGGTCAAGCGGACAAGGAATCATGTCGAAGGATATAACTGAGATTCAAAATTGGTGTGAGACTTGTCAATTAGAACTAAAATTTAAAAATTCCCGGTGATGAACTACTGGAGAAGTTGTAGTTCACACAAAAACAATTATGTAGAACACATAAAAAAATCATTATAGTAAATGTAGACTCGGTTAAATATTTACAAAGTGTTATGATAACTAAAGACTAGTCGTGGGGAGAGAAAATTCATACGCAAGATAACTAATAAAAAACATGGATTGATGCAAGTTCATTGAGAATTCATACTTGCGAAATTTAATGAGAAGAAAAAAGAGTGCTGTTCTTTTACACTTATTAGGCCACACCTAGTGTATTATACGAATGGGTGGGATCCTCCTTGGGCAGGCTTGGTTTCGGAATTAAATCGAGTACAGCATTGAGAAGCTATATTTTTTAAGGTTGCTGTATAGACGTGGCAGTGCAACGACGTTACTGAAGGAATTACGTAGGTAGCCACTCGTTAAATGTAGGTTGAAATACAGGTTAAATAAGTCTTGAAGATTTCAGGCTGATCACTCCAGCGGAAGAGGTCAAAGACGCATTACAAACCCCGTCGTACTACGGTAGATGAGATGTCATACATATAACTAGATCAAAAGACTGTGCAACGGATAGATTAAAAACGTTATTTTTATTACGTACGATTAGAGAACATGACTAATAGTGATATTGGCAAATAAAACGGGTTGTATGGTTCGTAATCTATTGCATACGTGTTATACATTTCTGTAATTGATAACAGTGATACTATATGAAGGAATTATTGAATGTTTTGCATGAAAGATGTCGCTTTATTTCTACAAAATTATCCCTATGTACTTGTATGAATGCTTGCGTCGTGTGGAATCACCCCCTGCGACACGATCTTGCGGTGGCTTGCAGGGTATTTCGTAGAGGTAGATGCTTAGGAGTAATCCTCAGAATTTTGTAAGGCCGTCATGGTCGAGCAGACAAGGTGAAAGTTTAGGCTGAAAATTCATCACGACAACGGCATGCAATTCAGGTTCTGGCCTATGTTATTTACATTCTAACACTAAGAAAATGGAATGCGTTTCCGCGTCACTCACCAGATTCAGCAAGAAGACGTTGGTCAGCGTTCTTAATTTCTTTTTTTGAACCAGAGTCACCAGAACAAGGGAATTACCCCCTAAAGATAAAATAAAGACGATGACAAACAGGGGAATGATGAAACTGCCCCCCAGTCCGCCGGAGGTCCCTGAGGATGGCAGCAACGTGGACGGCGAATTGGAAGATGATTCGATTTTTTCGGTGGACGTCAAGTACTCTTCTAGCGGGGTGACAGACTTGACCTCGACCGAGTGCAAGGTCATCTCAGTGGGCATCTTGGTGAGCGGACTTAACACCCCTGCCTCGGTGAACGAATCCTCAGTCGCCAAAGTGTGTGCCGGAGTCCACGTCCCGTTCTCAATCTGTCGAGTATAATTCACGACGCCGAAACCTCCATGTGTCGGCAGTGTCAGAGAAAGAGAGTGGGACGTGTTCTGGAAGGCGTAGGTGAAGAGATCCGACTGTGGGGGGTGGAGACCTAAAAGTGGGGCCGATTCAACGGATACCAGGACGAACAGGGTCACAAGGGTCACTTGACAGAGCGTTGCGCGATACTTGGGGCCCATTTTGTTTAGGATTCAGTCCTATTTATAAATAGTCTTTTGGGAGGGGGGGAGATGAATCAAATTTTCAAAATAGTTCTGATACAACCGAGTTTCCAGACAAACTACGGCAATCGATGGAAATGTATCCCTCCCTCAAAACAAGACTCACCCTTACAATGTTGAGCTATTTGAAGGATACATCTCCGGAAAACTCGGGAAAGAGCGTGATCGGAACTCTTTTAACTCAGCACTCACCAGTTACTGGCAAAGGCTAGTAGAAATGGATTCTTGAGTTGAGAGGTAGGGCCTTAGGGAACCTCTAAAGCAGAAAAAGTACCTGCTGTTTCTTAACGGTAGTTATCACACAAGCTTTTTGAAATATTAAGAAGAATAAAATCAGGAGGAATTAGTGGAAGAGAGGGGAAGGAGCAGGAAGGGTAAAATTCCACACCACAACAAAAATATAGTCACACTGTGGGTGGATCGAACACCATGACCAAATAACATCAATGAATTGAAATCTTTGAACCGTGGAGGGTAGCGGGGTGACAGTCGGGATCATGGTCAGGGATCGAGGACGCAGTCGCCGGCACGTGCCGTCGGTCATTATCGCGCGGGCCCGCGGAACTGATTCCGCGAAGGTTTGACCATGAAAACTTCCAGGGCTTCCGCAAAAATTATGGGATGAACGAGGCCCCTCCCGAAACAGCAGAGAAACAGCCGGCCAATGGTGGCTTTAGTCAAAAGTTCCCATACGAATGAATCGTTATTATCCGAGAGTGGGTAATTGGACGGCGGCGCATAGTCTATTTCGTCGTCAGCAAGTACGACGTCGTCTCTATCCTTCAATTTCCGATCCGGGTTCGCGCACGACCCCATTCGGGAGTGGGAGAGATTCGTTCGCGATGGAGTCCCAAGTATCAAGTGGGGAGAGGTGGCCGCTGAAGGGAAGAGTGGGGGACTAGGTTGCACTTTCGAAGTTACGGGGGGCAGATGATTTCTAAGAGGAGACCCTGTAACAACCAAGGAAAAATTAACGGCTGACTGGGGTGGATAAAATTTTATCACTTCTTTTATGACGTTTCAAGTTCGATTAGCTCTTCTGCCGAACTTTCCACGAAGTGACAGCTCACCTTCAGGGGAGATATGCAGTCATAGTCTCTGTGGGATGAACCGGGGAGTTGGGGTCTTTCCTTTCAGTATTGCGACTTGGAAACTGGAGGCGCCAATGCTTCAACCAAGACGCGTTCGAGCAGGGCGAGCTCGATTTGAAACTCTTTCCTCGAATGCGTGGGGGGCTTCCATGTTTCCTCGATATCAAGAGTTTCCCCGTCAACGTTCCGGTGTTGGGTGATGAGTGTCGAATGATGGAAGATTCTGGAAAAGAGACCGGGAATGTCCTCCCTCCTCTCCTCCCCTCGGCCGCCTCCGCTTTCTCCGCTCCCACTTCCCTCCCCCTCTCGTCCTCAGTTTGCGGGGGCGCGTCGCCGCGCTTGCGCCCTCGTGATTTTGAGGAGGGAGACCCCTCCCCTAAAGGGTGCCCCCTCTGCACCTGTGATGTCCTTCCACTGCACGGAGGATTCTTGGGTGATCCCACTTTTCGACAATTGGAGAGGAGGCCCGGGTGGTCTTGTATGGGTTTTAAGGACTGTTGTCAGCCACACTCTTCTCCCTGCAATTCATAGAAAGAGAAAAAGGATGTGAAGAGAATATTATTCACTAGAAATAGCATTACATTCTCGTGGTGTCCATTGTTGAGAAAATGATATCTCCGTATAAGGTTTGCGCATAAATAAAAAATTAAGCATATCAGTATTGTGACAGGAATTTCGGATAGAAATCTATAATTATGAAAAGTATTTCTTGTACCAAAGCGTACATTGGGAATTAGAAACCAGATACTGTTGGTGGTATTTGTTTTCTTATACTTTTCTTCGACAAGAGAACGGAGATCGTTACGATAGTGTTAAAAATTACTAAGCTAAGAGATTACATGCCGGCGGGCAATAGCATGGGCGTAGCGCTCTAGGATATCTTTAGGAGTCATGCGAGACTCCTACGTGTTTTTACATCAAAGTCGTTACAACAATTAGTACAGACACCCACGAGAGGATATAATATACTCGATCTATTGTATATACCCTGTTGATTTAAAGGAGACACGTAGGTCTTCCTTGGGGAACGTGTTAACAATCCTGTTGTTTAAACTACCCAGAAATCTAATGTTGCACCATCTTTTCTTATCAAGGGGTGGTGGTGATTTGCCTAACGGTAAAAGTTTTAGTGCTCTTTAATGGAGTTTAAAATAGTAAAAACAGGGACCTTAAAATCCCTCCTCATAAAGTGCAAAGACCAAGTCGACCCCAAAGGAAAAAGTGGCATTTATTCACTCCAGTGTGGTGATTGTGCCGGCGAATATGTGGGACAGACGTCCAGGAACTTCAACATAAGGTCAAAAGAACAC
>WURS02376337.1:0-17357 GCA_011762765.2 Rhinocypha anisoptera
CAGCCGTTCCCCTTTTTCTCCGTGGGTTCGACGAAAGGGGGCGAAGGATCGCGGATCCCGGATACCACAACAGCCGATGAGAGGCACGTTGCAGCACCGTCCCACGGAAAGATGCTGCATGATGTGAATGGCACGGCGGAGAGGAACGTCGAACGAACATTGACGATGGCAACAAAGGACATCTTAGAGTTGTAAACTGGTTCGACAGTTGAATTTTCTGGTCGAGGATCTCAGGAAAGCCACATGTTGTGATGAGTGAGAGGAAGTGGCGTGTTGAGGACAAAATTAACGGTAATCACTTCATTAACGAGTGAATGAAGGTTTAATTTTTTCACCAAGGTACTCTCACTTTAGTGAATGATATCAGTCACTAATAAAAAATATATCGTTAACAAAAACCTTATGGTAATCCAATTGTTGCAAGCAAAACTCACAACGGGTTCAAGGGACGTTCAGATCTCTGCGAATAGTCAATGGAGTTTAATAAAGATTATTATTTCATATCGTATATGGGCAGTAATTCTCCTTTCATTAATTTTCTCCAAATGAATTGTGATTATATAGTTTCTGGGAATGAAAAAGGGAAATGGTACAATATTGTGCTTTAAATCAGTGTGCTGGAAAGGAGCAATGAGAAGGTCAATAAAACATGATAAGGCGTGAGTAAAAATAATCAGCGGTTAATGAGATCGTTGGGTTATCGAATCGCCGGAAAAGAATTATGAATGGAAGAAACAATTACACGCTAGAAAATACGCAGTTTTTAGGGAATTTCCAAACCAGGAAAACGAATAAAAAATAACATAAGAAATGGTTTTTTTGAAAACTATTCTATACTGTGGAATGTTGCGTAAGCGAAGCAGAAGGAAAAGAAGAGGAATATTAAGATGGAACTTGGCGGTCATGAAGTACATGGAATGTAGAATCAGGGAGAAGGTTTGTGGAGCGGATGGTTTTGAAATGTCATTTTCCCCCCGCATGATCAGAGATCAGAATAAATTTGGCCCTAACGATCGTTAGTGAATTTACTTTGAAGTTATTTTGCTTGTTGATTAATTTCAGGTTGTTTGAAATCGTTCCCGCATGATGTTAAGATTGGTTTTCATGCAAGTTTCCTTCTGTATGAATAATTTCTAACTTTTGCATGTGGGAGTACAGTATGATGGTGGAACATCAACTGCGACACGCCTTTGCGGCGGTTTCCAGGGTAGCACGTAGAAGTAGAAATGGAAAGGGATCCGTTGTGGCGCTGAGTATGGAGTATCTTGGTGGAGTCCATCAAGAAACTACCTATAACTGCTGGTATTCTATAAGTCATAATTATGGAAACGAAAATTTAGTGCTTTAGTAATTTCGTAAAAATTGTCACTCATAATTAGTTTCTTGAAACCACTAAGGAAATAATATTACCAAATCAAAAGAAACCTTCTTTGTACCCTTTATAAATCAATACTTATTTCCCGCTTATTAGTATGAACGAGGGTTGTTTTGCCATGTTTGATCAAAAGACTGGCATGACTCCAAGTCATCTCGTGAGAGAACAGACGAAAGGAACAAAGGAAGTTGAAGTTGCAAAAGGAAAGACCCTATCACGAAAGTGAGAAAAAAGAGAAAAGCCGGCTGTGAATGATCCAGAAATGAAGACTATCCAGCAGACGATAAGAAAAGAAAGAATGAGAGAGTGAGAAAGCTAGAGGCAGAATACGGAAACATTAGGCAATCGGAAAAAGTAAAAAAAACACGTAACTCCCTTACGGTGTCGCGCAAAGACGATTGAGTCGATGCAAAGTAGGGATGATGGAAATTGTTTGGCTTCCAAAAAAACAATGTCAGAGATAAGGAAACTTTGATCAATATATTAGTGACTACGTGGAAGATAACCTTAGAAAAACCCAATAATAATAAAAAACAAAAAAGAGAAAATGATGAATGATTAAGGGAGTAGATCGGAGTCTTGAACGATATTCCCAAATGCACCCTTTCTAATTCGTGTGACCCCGAGGCGGGATGAAAAAAAACTGCAGTTTTTTTGTTTGCTGCATCTCTTCCGTTTTTCCTTCCCTCACATCCGAGTGGAAGATGGCGAGGGAGCAGTTTCCCCCTGAGTAATTGAGACCTCCTCTGAAGGGTAAAAAAAAAAACACGAAGGGCCCTGGGATTTCCGTAATTGTGCTCAATTCCCGTCCCGAACTTCCATGTATTAAAAATATTTTTCCCAGAACATAAAAGTGTCAGCAATCACTTTTAATTAAGTTTATGCCTTCTTCGACCCTTTCCATTCTGAACACACACCACTTGTCGACCTGCCGGCTCCTAACTATGCATGGTTGAGGAAATATGGTGGGAATGAGACTCAAGGGTTCCCCCTTTTCTCCCCGAAACCTAATTTGGAGATCAAAACTTGTCAATTGTTTGATTCGGGTGGAGAAATGGTAAAAAAAAGAGCTTCTCGAAACGGTGCTGCTACTTCCTGTTGGAAGACATTCGTAAATTGAAAGGCGACTGAGATTGAAAAACGACAGCCAGGAAGTCGAAACTGGAATAGTAGCAATGTGTTCCTTAAACACACAGCCAATAGGAGTGTGCGAGAGACCGCATACCACCTACAACCATCCCTTTCTCTCTTATCTTCTAGATAAATGCTTCGGGCAGATAGAAACAAGGATTAGAAATTAGCTTAACTTAGAACAAGGAACAAACCACTGTTATGGGGCATCAGTATGTAATGTGATAACATAATAAGTTCCTCGTAATATAATACAATGCGTAAGGTTAACAATTTTTAATATAAAATCATTAACAATAGAAATATTCCAGGTCTGATATCTGGATATTCCCCATGTTACCAAAAATATATTAAAGAGGCGCCTATGATCAATAGAAAGTGAAACTTTCACCCTTGAACTTACCAGAGCTATGTACCTTGAACACAATAGAAAACTAAATGAAACTAAGAAGTTGGAAAATAGATGTAGAGAATCAAATAGAAGTGCGTTAATTTTTCTATTAAGTTATTACTCGTGGCTTATACTTCCTATCTGACGGTTGTTCAAATAATCTCTGGTGATTTATATTTTTTGTTAAGCATCACAGGAAAGAAAAATCGGGATGACATTTGAGTCTATGAATGAAAAGCTATCATATAAATTTAGGCATGAAATTACTCTGTATCAATCATAATGTTAGCCATTTATCAATATCACAGAAATGGAATTACAATGAAAATTCAACATTAATACAAGTTATATTATCTACCTAAAAAAATAAAAGTTGGAAGGATATTCAATTTTCGTAATTTATGGATTAATATCAAAAGGATAATAGGTGAAAGGAATCAGGTTCCCGTTTTAAAAATTACCCTAAATATAATGATGTTCACATGCAATAAACGTGATAGTCTAAGAAAGAACTGAAACGCCCGAAGAAAACATAAGGCTAACAAAAAATAACTCATTGTGAGTTTATCTCACTGCTCGTTTTTCAAGTTTCGATTCCACGTTCTAAATGAAACAGTTCTTAATTGGCGTTCAATTAATCACATAATGTCCAAATATTTTCGAATAAATTTGTACAGGGAATTTCCCATAAAATTATACAAAAAATACTGTTCTAAGAATATATATAATTGTTCTTTTAAGTGTATTCATGTTGACGTTGACAATCTCAATAACTACATGTGATAACTTCGTAATGATTCTCCTGCAGTCAAATATAGATGGACAAAAATAAACTCCGACATGCACATTTAACAAAATTCTTAACAAATTTGGAGGAGGAGAAGTGAAACGTTTTCATACAAATAATTCGGTAATTAAATTGAAATAAAGATATGCACTCTTTCTTATTTCCTCAGAAAGGATTTACTTGAGGCGTACTCACTTACGGTCTTCAACATGGTTGAAAAAATTAGTTTCTCTTTCTTTAAGAGAATAGTATATTACCTACATCCGTCAAAAGAAGTTCCCTTTTTGAGCAGATAACCGTGTCGCCTGACTTTGTACGCATCTAACAGCAAGTGGACGGTTCACAGTGGTGCATTATGAATTTAGGGCAAACTTGAACAAACGACACCTTTTGAGGAAAGGAACTCGTGCGCAGTAGCACTCAGGGTGGTGTCGCAGCGCAGTTTCTCTAAAGTCAAGGAATACCACCGTTTGAACTTGCGATGGCGAACGGAGAGAGTATGGAAAACTGTTTCGGTAAAGAATACGGAGCTTGGGGAATGGAGGAATAAAATTTCGTTGAAGTGATATAATTTTAAGGGAAAGGAGGAGAAACTCTTTCGTTTAAAGAGGGGTTATTATGCCTAATAAATTATGTTGATAGTATTCCATAAATTAGCAATACAAAGCGTGTTATACCCTTTATAATCTGTATGTAGATGGTGATTTCTTTCCG
Source organism: Rhinocypha anisoptera (assembly GCA_011762765.2). NCBI lineage: Eukaryota > Metazoa > Arthropoda > Insecta > Odonata > Chlorocyphidae > Rhinocypha > Rhinocypha anisoptera. The sequence continues at coordinate 4,399 of WURS02376337.1, forward strand.
CGAAAGTACGTTTTCACCACTTACTGGGTCTTGCTCATCATAAAAGTGGTGATAATTCAATAATAATTTTTTTAAACTCTATATGAAATACATTATGGAGCAATGGTTAAAATTTGGAAACTAAAAAGGACACTGCCATTGTATTGGACGTAGATTACTACAAATTCACCTGCTTCATACTCGTACCAGAACAATATTTCTTTTTCTAAGAGTTTCTTCACAAGGGAAAAGTTTCAATAGTTGAAACCCATTTTTAGAACAAAGTTCACTGTGGAGGCCGTCACCTTGTGGAAATCCATGATAGATTGTTGGTTTTTAAAAAATAACTTTTATAATTCCACAAATAAAATTTATTTGTGGAATTATAAAAGTTATTTTTTAAAAACCAACAACCCATTTTTAGAGTCTCATCTGAGCCAAAACTTCCTTCTACCCTTCCATTCTCATCCTTGTATACCCTTCCTACCGGTCTGAAGAGCTTAATACTGCTGACCGGACTTGAAACAACACCTTGATATAAGGGTTTATTCAAAAGAGCAATAAAAAGAGGAAGTAAAAGGAATCGCACAGTTTCATGTCGAAAAGAGTAGTACGCTAAGGTGCGCTATCCGAATTTGACCTATAAGATACATGACATATATGTATGCAAAGAATAATTCACAAAGAAAGTTATTTAATTTTGAGAAAGGGATTCAAATTTACAATCCCAAGATAAACAATAGAGAATCGTTTATTCTATAGGAAAATTTTTTAAAAACAGTTTTCCGATACGGTACTGGAAAATAAAAGGTAAAATAACTGCATGAATTATGGGATATCCATATGGCTATAAGCTCACGAAACAAGAGGCCTAGAAAATACCTAGCAAAATTGTTCATATTGGTCTCAATAAGAAGAAATAATTGCTAAAAGAACATGATAGTATCAACCCAGGAACAGAGGTGTTTAACAACATTAATGCATGGAGATTCTCTTTCCGATGATTTGACAGCCCATTCGAAATAGCAATGGCTTAGAAAAGTATGAAGAAAGAAATATTCATGGAATGAATAAAAATTATGGAAGTGTTTCAAAGAATATTTAAAAGCCTATAGAAGATAGAAAGTGAGGAAATAAAACTGTTCACTTCCTTATTGAAGACATAATGGAAGGAAAAATAAAAGGAATGATAACACAGGAAATCCAGTGATGAATTAAGATGAATTTATACATAATAAAGTACAAAAAACCATGTCGAAATAAAGTTTTTTGGGGGGGGGGGGGGCAAGATTGCTTGGAAAGGCAATATCAGACATGAAAAGGGTTGAAAATATGTAAAAAATATAATAATTTCATTTCCATTTAAAATTTTTTAATAAATTAGTCAAGAGATACTATCGTTGAGAGAATCTTTTTTTTCTGTAAAGATTTGCGATTTAATACTCGTTGATACCTGTATTGCTGAGAATTAATGACAAGGAACAAAAGGCAAAAACTTGCCCGATCTATTATAAACGACGTCTAATATAACCAAAGCTTAAATAAAAAGGATATAAAATTCGCGGAATATCTGATAGCTTAAATCTATATAAAATAAATTCAATTGAAGCTTATTCAAAATTTAATTAAATAATGATAGTTGCGCAATTAGTCTTGCTATATTTATGCCGTAAGTGACAACAAAGTGAATTATAATCTCACGAATTCAAAAAGCTCGTTATTTGTACCAAAATTCAAGCTTTCAACTCAAAGAGAAGAAAAGGGTAGCTACGAGCATTAAAACATCTTTTTCACATCAGTCTTCTAATTTGGCTTTCTTCGATCCTTACGTGCCTTTTCGGTGGGTTTCGGGGAAGAACTGCTTAGATGGAGCACATGATGGATTGTTTTTTAGTTCAAACTTTTCTTTCAGGAAATTTTAGTCCGGGGAAAACAGAATAGTGTTTACCTGGATGTTATAGTTCGTGATTTTAAAATAATGTATTAGAAAAAGTTCCTCACAGCAAATTTCCCTTTAAGGTGGAGGGATATGGGATGAATAAGAATGTAATGTGAAGGATTAGTTAAGTCTTTAAGGGTGGCTAGGAAAGGACCGTTAGTGATGGCATCGTTTGGCAATGAATCATGTGGTGTTCCCCAGGTTAGCGTCATCGGTCACAAATTAGTTCTATTATACTTAAACGACATCAGTACGGAGGTTACTAGTAAAATCTGCCTCTTTTATGACGATGCGGTCGTATAAAGAGACATTTTTAGTCAGGAAGAGAAAAAATAATAATTAAGGGACCTAAATACAATACAAAGCCCGTGAAAAACATGAAAATTACACTTTAATTTCAAAGCAATGGGCTGCGTAGAATTGTTGGAGTATAACTGTAGTGGATGTACCCTCACGATGGAGGCTTGGTTTTGGAAATAGGTCGAGTGCAATGCAGATCAACTAGGTTTGTGAAAAGTTGTATGATGAACGAAGTCGTTTCAAAAGATTATGTGAAGAATTAGGTTGGGAGCAACTTGTTCATCATAGGTTGAAATACAAGTTAAATTTACTGAGTAAATTTAAGGCACCTCTTTGGCGAAGAGGCTAAGTACATATTACAAACCACATATAAATACTGTAGATCAGACCACAGACATAATCAGCGAGATAGACTGTGGTACGGATAGAAGTAAAATGTAATCTTTCCCTCGTAACATTAGAGAACAAGGAAGTTACGGTCCTAATCCCTAATAGGAGATGATTATAGGTAAAATCAAAGTTATAATGTATGAACCATAAATAAAAACAATAGCCAAGATTGTACTTGCATGAATAGAAAATTGATTACCATAAAAGTTTTGCATACATGTACTTGTTGAGCAGTAAAAATTGCTTCTCTGTGTTCGCCCCAAATAACCATAAATCGATAGTATTGTTTTCATATTGTTATAATAATAATTACACTAATTTTTTAAAAATTATTCGCGCAGTAAATAATTATACACGTTTGAACGTGAACATCCACGCCTAGTGAGGATTCACTCCCTTCCACACGCCCTGTGGATTGAAAGATGTCTCGTCGTGCTGATTTGCGTGTGTTGTGGGGTTGCGTAGATTCATATACATTGATCTTTTTCCATGACCCTTCTATTCGACAGGTTGAAAGTTTAAACGACATATGTTTCGTTCTCGGAAATTGCCACCGGTAGACAACTTTATTGGAACGATCGATATATTTTATACTGCATTTGATACAGCTGATACATTTTTAACTGAATTTCATCACATTATCGCAAAATGATTATATATTACGCCTAATGACGCCCGGACTGTACTCGATATCCCATCTATGTATTACTATTGCCACGATTTCAGCCTTTTTCCCTATTCCTTATTCCTGCTACTTCTTTTACCTACCTCTTATGCTCTCTATCTTCGTAAGTTTTCAGCAAAAATTCGTAACCAAGAAATTGTAGAAAGTAGAATTGGTCAAATATCTGCTTAGTGGATGAATCATTCTCCTTTTACTTTCCTGAATTAAATTCCACATTCCAAAATTATCAGTATTTGACGAACACAGTATATGTTGAAAATAACTCTTTTAATTTGCGTTTTATCGTGAAGAATATACAATTATTTTGAGATAAGAGACATGTTCTCATTTAGAAATGACAAACACAAAGGAATCAAAGACTCTAAGTCCAAAGGATGAACGATGTTGGAAATTTTATTAGAATTTCTAACGTAGGAACTGACAGCCAAAGCCTAAGAGCTTCAGGATGACTTTTAGAAGACAGCAGTTAGTGTCAAGTGCTTATTTTCATCCTTATATCTCACAGGTCGTGAAAATAATTTTGATCCTGGGTGCGCGGTGGAAACGAGGAAAAGGAGTTGAAGAAAAAAGGGATAGAAAAGTGCCTGAGGAGATGGTGAAGAGGGCAAAATATTGATAAAAGATATTCATTCATCGTTTATATTGCCGTGGGCCTCAGAGGAGAGGAAGAAAGGAGGCAACTATCACCCCAATGCTTAGCCATGATACTTTCCACCCCATCTCATTTCCCAATTACTAACGGAGAGGATACTACGAACATCCGCGTCTACATGCTCGCCTCCTAACCTCCATCTTTTCCCTCCCGCTTCCACTTTGTGCGGAGACGATATTTAATTAAAAATAAGCTCGTTCCTACGCCGACCGCATTCCCGCAGGCTTTCGATAACGACCTGCGGATAAGCGAATTTATAATGGGGATGCACCTGCATAATGCATGTGAAACGACGAGTCTCGGTTATGATCGCCACGGGTGATGATCACTGACCCGACTCCCGGTTAAAACTTGTGTTATATTAAGGTGGAGCGCAAAGCAACGCAGATGCATCTAGTTCATTCGACCTAATTCGTCCATCTTCCGCAGGGATGGAAGGCATGCATCGGAAATTTTCTTGCATGAAATATTCGGAAAACTTTGGAAATAACCCAAACGATATGCAATAAACAAGAGGCTGATAATCAACTTGGAGAGTTTCTAACTAACCAGGCTTAGTGTGACCATTCTGTAAATTTATGATACTTACTCGCTGGAAATCGTGGGCAGAAATAGATATACATATTCGACAGGAAAAAAATAGTCTATTATAATATCATATCAATATACATTCTCACGAGCTTTTTTATGAATTTTGAGTGGTTAATATTGAAAGTAATATCTACATTCTATGACTAAAAGCAGTCGTAAAAAAGTGTAATTCGAAAAACGTACATTTTTCTCATTGAATTTGTCAGATGAAAGACAGTAAATAATGTAGTGACTTAAAGACAGTAATTATTTTAAATCTCATGAGTATAATAAGCGAAGTTATTTGGAGAGACATTCATTTTTACTATGGACATAGAGTAAGGCTGTATAATGGCCCAAATGTGGACCAACTGAGGGATATGTGAGGTACACCGACAACCGTGAGAAAAACGTGTATGGCAAAGCATAATGGCTGTCCAATACATAATAATCACACATATTTTATTTCCTTAATTAATCGTAAAAAAATTTATTTTATATTCATTTTTATCTCATTATGTAATAGTTACGTATAGTATGACAAAGGATCCAGGAAAACGGGTAGTGTACCTGCATAATTTGTTATCATCAATATCTTGAAAAAAGTCAATTGACAAAACGATTGATCTTTGGCAAGTGTGTTCCCAAGTGAGAGGATTAGAAGTACCTCAAGGTTTTTCTATGAATTTCATTGCATTGCAAAGGTACTTAAGAAAGGGTAGGAGAAAAATCTTAATCCATTCCGATTCATATTATAAGAGCCCCCCCCCTCACTTTTGACATAACCCTTTTCCATGTAAAATTACTGATTTTAACTCAAAGATTCATAGAGAATTTTGAGAAATCCAGAATGGCCTCAATGGGAGGAATTGCACATGCACTCTAGTTGAAAGTCATGATGTACATTAACAACGCCTGATTGCCAACTATACTTGAGTTTCTCTGGTCATAGTTATTTTTACCAATTTTTTCTAATAATAATGTCTTGCATATTTCATTTGCAGAATTTTTCTTCTTACATTTTTTTATACAACTTTGGAATGACGAGGGATAATATCCAGCGGAAGATTTATTCAGTGTTTAAAAAGCACAGATACATGATACAGAAGCAGCCGATTGGTAAAGAATGTAATTAATCCTCAGTATAATTAAAACTCGGAAATGGAAAGAGGAAAGAGAAAACACGGTAAAGGAAATATGAATGTAAATTGTCCTTTTAAATACTATTTTCTGCTTCCAAAATCTCTGTATGAAAGAGTTCAATGATTAAATTATAATGGTGATGTAATATTTCGAAGAGCTTAAGAGCCAACCCATAATTTAAAATTCACCAGTCAAGCCGTTATAGGAGTTGTTTGAATTAACTTCGATAACAGAAGCTCTTGATTAATTTCGTGAAATCTTTAAGCAGAATTAATTTCCAATAGGAGCGTGAAAATCTAACAGGTAGTCTTGAAGAAAAAAATTGTTCTTATGGCTCCCAAGATTCCGATACAGGAATCTCTGGAAGACGTCCAAACGTTTATGGTGCGCCGTCCTAAATCAGGAGGTTCCTTCCATAAACGCGGAAGGAAATAAATTTTATGAATTATCTTTCCAGTGCCAGTATTAACACAGCTCGAATTATAATTTTAATAAATCTGTATGACGGCCATTTAAAAAAATAATGTAGCAGAAAACTAATTTAAGTCTGAAATAACACGTTTGGTTTGTAAGACTTAATTCTGGAGTTCGATTATTATTGACGGAAAAAATAAATCGTAACTCTAATCACTTTATGATAACATTCCTTGGGAAATACGTAGAAATTTATAACTGATAAAGGAGAAATATTTATTTTAACTAATGATGCCAATATTAATAGCAGAATTTGGAGCAGAATGTTACCACCACTATGTGCTTTTGGTTTAACTTCGACACCTAATATTAGAAAATATTCTTGAGGAAGAATATTGAAAATTGAAAATATTCTTCAAATTTCAGGGCATATTTTTAGCCATGCATGTTGTGGCTGGATTACATTTTTTTTCCGCAAGTCAATTGTAATGTGAATGATTGCACTGAAGAGCTACTTTTAGGTAGGTATAGAGCATCATACTGTAAATAATGCTTTCATGGATTTCGTGAACAATGTAGGTATTTGGAAAACGACATGTTTTGAGAAGGGAAAGGTATAATACAGTAAGAAATAGCTTACGACAATACATGGGACAATTCTTTTCTTCCATGTCCTTCTGTCTCGGGGTTCCTCTCGTCTCCATCCTTTGTCTTCTTTACCCCTTAGCCTTGGTCTTCCTCACCTTCTCTTCCCTACTACTCCTGTCCCTCCCGCCCTCTTTCCCACGTACTCTTCCTCCCTTCTCCCCATTTCGGAACCACCTCATCCTCATTTCTTGAATGTTTATTTATTCAGATTCCTCACCTTAACCGTTACCATTACATAGTCGTCAGCAACTCATTTCAATCTCGTCACTAATCATCCACCTCAGTAATGTGACAATACCCACCCATTCTCTTCCAATTTCTTCATCCGAACTGGGTTCTATCATTCATCTCCGCCCTTACTCCTCCATCTCTTTCTGCGACTGAACCAAAGTATTAATTTTTTTTTAAATTTTAGCACCGTTGGAGACATTCCTTCTTAAAGCTTTATACTTCGCCCTTCCTCAGCATTCAGTGCCCTATAGTGTATCCAGTGTCTTAGATCTTCAGATAACCTCATACCTACATCCTCTAACAATCTCCTCCATTTTTTACTTCATCTTCCTATCCTTCCCTGCTTGTTCCACAAATCGCAATGTCATCAAAGAGCAGAATATCCACCACCACTCCGACCACCTTACATCTCTGGTAATACCGGGTTCGTAGCTTTATGGTAACTCAAAAGGTCACCAATAGATGTAAAGATGCTGATTAATAAACTAAAACCCAAATGTTCTCGTCGAAACAAAACTTGTAATGGAACGATTGGGCATTCGAGCAAAGTGGCGAACTACGTTACTGTGCAGTTGTAGCTCATCGAACGGGATATTTTCTTAACAGTGCGCATAAATGACAATCCTCAGTTGCCGCTACTGCACATGGGATTATCTCCGTTAACAATGAGATCTCTAGGCCCATAGACGACTAATGGAGGAATGGCTTGAAAGTACGAGTGGGAAGATGTCGATCCACGGGAATATTTTCCTACCGAGCTGAAGAAGTGACGGGAATTGAATTAATCATGTTGAATCTTAGAGTATGAAGACGAGACTGTTGCTGTCAAAGAGGGAGGATTTAAAAAAATTCAAGCCGATGGAGAGTTGTGGCGCATGCTGATTGCACACGTTTAGTGCACTGATTCCTGGGAAAATGACTCCGATGGCATACCTTGTCTGAGCTTCATTTGCTTCGTGACATTAATTCCATATCTAAAAAATTTCACTTTTTTTTAAGTGACCGTTTTGCACTGAATGGAACCCAATGAATGTACCAACAATAAGCGTATACGTGCTACGATTTTTGAATCGAGGATAAGGTATTCATTTTGAATGTTGAGTTTTCGGGCGAAGAAATTCAATAATTCAATCTGCAGTCCTAAGTACGCCAGGGTAATGGAATATTTGACAAGCTCTTTCCTCGTCATTCTGAATAAACTAAAAGCAATTAAACCTTCGACTTTTCCAACGTTACCAGCTTTCAGAAAGTTAATGATGAACATCTAAAGTATAACATTATGAGTTCACTAAAGTAGAAACATTCAAGATGCAATGCAAATGAATACATGAAATGTGGATTATACGTGGTGTTTTTTCATAAAGCACTCTGGGAAAAAGTAAAGTAACATTTTGAAAACACCTATTGAGTAATTACATGTAATTAATATTAATAAATATATATAACACTTCATAAATAATATCGTTTAGATGAAACAGGAATAATAGATACCTAAAAAGCTAAAAGGAAGCTACCGTTTCTACTATAATTCATTTTGAAGAAAATTGAGTTGTAATAGATATTTATTTTTAAACAAATCCAGCAAGAGGTGAGCCTCTAAGCATCGCTAGTAAATTATGTCCTAACTGGGTGGAGCAGTTTCAAATCGAGTGGTTGGTCTTTTTTGGCTCACTGATTGAAAATAGGCCTATGTTGTCAAGTGTAAATGTGAGTTAAAAAGTTATGCAGGGAGTTTATTTTATGTATTAATTCCATAGGTGAGGAATCAAGTAAATATATATATATTTTTTTCATTAGATTTTTGCAATAAAAATTTTTATGGATTTTTTGGAGGATAATTTTTTCCATATCCAGCTGAACTTACGTCAATTTTGCGAAAAATACTTTAGTGATGAAAAATAAGTCCATTATTCTTACGTCAAATTGAATTTTCTCAAAGAGAGAAATGAGAAATAAAATTCTCGATCACAAGTCAAAGGTACTTGAGAATTTAGCTGGCATGTAGAGCAGATTTAGTTGTTTCTCTTTTAATTATTTTTGAGAGGGTCATGAATATAAAACCCTTAGGAGGTCTCAGAGTTTGCTTCCTCTCTCGGAGTTTTTGTCTTAAGGTCTTTATTGAAAGAATTTAATGAATGTATTCCTTACTTGATTGAATTGAATAAATCGCCAAAAAGAGAGGCTAAGATCAAACCTAATAAAAATAATTACAAAATTTTAAAAAGAATTGAAAAAAACATCGAAAATTAAATGACCTCACTGGGTATTATAGAAATAACCGATGCGTATTCAACAGAAACGAATAAATATATAGACTTGAATTGTGTAAGTCATCGAATACTGACAAGAAAATGAATATGTTTCTTTGAAGTTAAAACACCTCTTTCGAAATATAAGAGTACCTAATTATAGCGAGATAGTATTATTGTAACTTGTCTCGGACCTGATCAAAAATGTCGGCAGGTGTATAATAAACTTCATTTACTCATCAGACTCAAGTGAACATTCGCATGCACCTGGGCTCTTAGCCTCGTAGATAACGTGCCAGGAACACTAAGCGTCATGTGTAACTCCATCCTCCTCGTTATAATTTACAACGTGTAAATACTGCAGTTTCACATGCTTCCTATAAAATTCAGGAAGAACTGAGAGGAAGAAAAACCTTAGATTATTCAACCTTCCACGACAGTTCTCATAAGACACACGCCTCTGTACCTCAATTAATTGGATCGCACCAAAAGAAAACTATTCCATTATAAGAAGCATACTCTTATAATTCATGAAATTTATTTTGACATTTAAGAAAAAGAAATTCATTCTACATGACAAAATGTAAATTGAGAATGAGAAATAAAACTTCCGCCTCCTGGGAAAGTAAAAACGCAAATCTCATTGTAACCTATGGAGAATTCAAATAAAATTGGCAATTAACTTTCAAATAGGTCACTTTTTATGTAAGACGAGATAAGTCAGCGGGGATCTAATTCTAACTAGGCTCGAAGCCAACAGCTAATATTAATAGAACTTCAGTTCAGAGGCTGGTTGATCTATTGTGAAATGACAAAATTAAAGATATTTTTAGGATGCATTTTGAAAATTTCACACCTACACGGATTCCAAAGAAAAATATTAAGGCGGCGCCATTATAGTGAAAAAAGGCGATATGAAATTAATAATTAAGAAAATATAAGGCAAATTGTTCTCATCTATTGTCAAGGAATAATTGATTTCACAAGTAGCGTATGGCTATAATTAGTTTCTATATCATCATCAGCCATGATTTACAAGTGCATACTTTAATTTATTATTTACAGCCTATATTAAATTTGAATTTTCCTTTGCCATCAATTATATGTTGCATTCGTATTATGGTCATTGAGCTTAGGATTTAAATGACCATAACGCAGGATTTTGTAAATTGAAGGATTCGGTTGCTCGGCACGAATTACGTATCCCCGGTTAGAGTATTTTAGTTTGACTGGTGATCGGATGCCCTCTGAAACCCGTGAAGAGATTGGGCACTTTTACCTAAAAGCGAAGAGACGGATTTCGAGCTCATGAGGTTTACGTTAGCAGAAAATGCAGGCTCTCTAAAGAATCGGATCAAATCAAAGTTTAGATTGGCGAAATCAAGAAGAAGCAACAGGGAGATGTGAAAAAAAGCCGTAGTTGAAGACTGAATTTGGCGAATGACTGCAGTAGGAGACATTTGAAGAACTGCAGAACAAGGAAATGTGTGAGAGGTAGGAGCTAAAAAATATTAGTTAGAAAGTACAAAACATGGCGTTGGAAGATGAAAAGAGGAAGTTTTAGAGCTGCAATACTCCGATTGAAAACTCGCGGTGATGATGAATACGCAAACGTGATGATACAGAAAATTCATCATGCCACAATAAATTACTGTAAATAATTGAATCAGGTGGTTTATGGCATCATGGTTGAATACGTTCTATCATTACCGGGGGGGGGGGGAATCGAGAATTCACAAGGGCAAATTTTAACAATGAGGGTTCGGCGGATTTTTCATGAAACTGTGTATATAAATTGTGGGTCGGGTTAGACTGGCGTTTTTCCTCAATAAATATAGATTATTTTATGATGAGAAATTTGGATAGCATTGAATTAGAGCAAGATTTTTGTTTAAATGAATGTTTTCCTCATGGGTCTTAATTCGTGGACGAAAGAGGTCATCTAAATCACTCACTCATATTCCGAGAATCCCCTTAGTACTGTTATTTCTGAAAATCTGTACCACCACATGCCGGGGATATGGAAGCAGAAAAAGTAAATCATCTATGCCACAATGATTTCAGTCTGAAATTCTTAACGAGGGTCTAATTTTCTCCTGTGTATTTTGTGGAAAGTATTGGTAGTATATTTGTTTTTAGGGTGCTTCGACGGCTATTATCATTTCACTCCTCTTCAAATCATAGAAAAAAACCCATCTGGACAAACAGAACATCTATGCCCTGGGCGGGATTCTAACCCGCGACCTTTGGGCTAGCCGGCGAGCATACTACCCACCAGGCTAACCCGGTCGGCTCAAGGAAAGGGAAAGACCTATTATAGGATGTAAAGGAATTCAAATAATCATTTATAATAGTACAGTCCTATACTTTCTATCATGGCTTGTTCGAATTTAGTTTCAACTTATACTTGGTAGGGTTGAGGATCTTGAAATATAATGGAATGTAAGACTCTCGGCTGCAAAGCCTGCGCGTAGCAACGTTTGGTCAACTGAATTGATTACTAGGTATTAAATTTACCAGGAAATGAGTTTAGACACAAGAAAAGGGTGTATTAATTAGAACTGCTCGATGATTTCTTAATAGGCATTATATCTGTAGGTAGTTTAACAGCCAACAGTGTTATCATCCAAAACTGCCCATCTATCCCCTGAATAATAAAATCCAATAATTCTGGTCTAACAAGGAAAAAATTGTATCCCAGAACTATCCAACATATAAAAAAATAAGGATTAATATGATTTCTTATTGTGATACGTTAACTTATTAATACGTCGTTATAATAAAATCATTATACGTGGGGTCTCCTACATTGAGGGGTTGAGAATATAAGATTTACAAATGTGTTGAAAAATTAAGAAGGAATGAAAAAAAGTATCAAGAGCTGAAGGTGTTAATCAATTGAACGCCAACAAATAGTAATAATTTTTAGTTTATATAGATATAAAAATATCAAAATATTGCATAATCAATATTTTGTAAATACAATGTATTTTGTAAATAGGATAGTCATTTTGGTATTACATAAGCAACACCCAAAGTACGTATAATGCATATGTCTACTTAGAAAGTTTGTAGGCAGAGATTCGAAACCAAAGAAGATTTCGAGAATCCAATCTTTTGAGTGAAACAGCTTCGCTGCGGCAATGCAATTTCTTCACCCAAGTCATTCCGGCTTTAGTTATAACTAAATTCTCATTGATGCTGGTGAAGGAGATAGCCTTTTCTCTGAAAACATTCTCTGAAACACGGCGACAAACGTTAATGTAAATCTTAAATACTTATCACATTCGGACTCGTTATCGCTTATAACTTAATCATTTAGTTTTTGGTAAAGTAACAGGGTCAGAAAATATTTTAATAATTTTTCCCAAATCTTTTTCAGAGAATATCGTTAAAAACATAAATAATACAAAAGACACTTCTAATATCCACGAAAAAATATTTAGCATGCCATTACAATTATTTTTGTTATATTCGCTCTTTTTATGATACATAAAAAAACGGTTTTCAATTTACGGGTTTTATAAATGGTGCCGTAGTTGGTAGAAGACAGGGAAGCACGTTATACGGGTCTTATTCTGCGGTTAGGGCGCCAGATAAACATGCATGAGATATAGGAAGTAAAGAAAAAGGCGATAATCGTGCATCCGCAGTGGTGCTGAGGGGAGGGAAAACACGGGAGGTGCAATGAACAGTCGAGATGAATCTAGTACTTAACCCAATGCCGAAAGACGAGTCATCTTCCGAAGTGAGTGGTGG
>WURS02376447.1:0-17357 GCA_011762765.2 Rhinocypha anisoptera
TGTGGAATTTTCAAAGTTGTGTCTCATTTAATCATGAAGCAGTTCCACGAAGTCACGCCGGAAACTATTTCCTATGTTCCACTTCTTGTTTGTACATAAAGTTTCCATGGACCATATGGTAAATTATCTGGACTTCATGTTTCACAATTTATATTAATCGACCAAAGTTGGAAAGTAATTTCAAATTTCTTCGAGAAAGAAGACACATTCTCATTGACTGACGGAAATTGACATCAGCTGTTTGCTGCTGTTCCACTCTGCATTGCATAGGTTGTCCGTCGATGCATGTAATGATGATGTATGTAGAGTGGCGGGAGTAATTTTGATTGCTGAAAAGTATTCCGCTCGTAAATCGAACTATAAACGTCAACATCTGTTCGCTTGATCGCCACTTTCCTGCAACCGTTAAGAGAGGGCGCAGTTCTGTTTACAAAATTTCAATTAGAAATATGGATCCAGTCACTAAAAAATCATATCTCTTGTCATCTCAACGATAAAAGAATGAATCAAGTGATCATAAACTGACAATCACAAGTTTAGACGGAAACACAGCAATTCCACATTAAAATATTTATTTCAAACTCAGCAAGTTTTCGTCGTATAAAAACATCGACTGAAGAATTTAAGAAGAATGGCGAGACATGGTGGTGTTTGAAATAAAAACATTTAATGAAAATTTACTACTAGAATAATTTTTTACTAGTGGAAACATTTTTGAAGGCTCTTGTGAGCTTAAACTTCCCCCTACCCTTCCATTCCCATCCTTCTTTACCCTTCCTCCCGGTCTGAATAGCCTATTAGTACTGACCAGACTTGAAACAACACCTTGAAAAAAAAATGTTTCCTTTCAAAAAGAGGGAAATCCATCTAGTCAAGTCTAAAACGATTTCTTATAAACTGACAATTTGATACTAACGAATATTTATCACACAGCTATTAAAATACCTTTTAATTACCGAAAATATGATTAGGGGTTTTCAGAATGAGGTTGAAATTCCTTATTCCTACTGGAGACTCTTCTGAACTTACACTACTTTATCTCCTTCCATTCCTACCTTCACATATCCTTCCTGCTTGTCTGAAGAGCTGAATAGCTGGCCACTCTTGAAAAAACATTTTAAAAATAAAGCGTTTTACTTTATAAAATCTATGTACTATCTCACTGTATTAGATTTATGTTCCTTTTTAATAGTACATTATAAGTTAAATGCCTCTATAAAGAATTATTTGAATCTTGGTTAACCTTATGCTCAGTCGCCTCAACTGGTGTACTCACTTTTCTTAACGTAGGTTGGATATGATTTTTATGGAGAAAATAGTGTTGGATAATTAGATGCGTGCTCAGGAAAGATTGAAGGCAAGGAGTTCAGACGAAAGAAAAAATAAACTAAGCGATAAGGAGAGTTTATTGAGTAACTATGGCGATTGAAGATGAAAAAACACCGAGTACTCCCTCCTCCTGCGTTTTGAGCTATGAAGGTGACGTACCTGTATGAAATCCAAGGAATGAAATGACGAAACTACTGCAAGGAAAAAAATACCTAAAATACATTCTCCTTGAAGCGGCTCCATTATGCCAATGTTTGCTTAGTACAATTTAAAGTTAAGGAGTTGTAACTAAATTTAAACCATCTATAGTAAGGCATTTTGCAGAAAAGACTCCAATTGAATAAATGTATCCAGAACTTGAGATTTAATTTCGTGTCTAACCAACCACAGTCAAAAGAAAAAAAATGAAACCTTTTAGTTTGTTGAAGAGGCCTCTAATTTGTGGAATGGTACTATGCCGGCAATAAAAAAAATATATATTTTTCCTTTCACCTTAATTCCTATTATTCATTCACTACTGTTTTTGCTACACATATCATAAGCAGTTTATTGGGAACGTCGAAACAAAAAATAGGTTATTGTTATCCCAAAACTGACTCAAACCCCCCAGGGAAAAATAATATCTTAAGATTCTGAGTGGATGGAGGGAAGTTTGCTTTTGGAGAAAACATGAAGTGTAAAAACAAGTTATTTTCCCCCGGTGACGCGGAAAGTTTTTTCTGTTGTAATCTCGGGGGCTCGACCTGTGGCCCTAGCCGACTACGGAGGAAAAAAAATAGTGAGCGCTCGAGGAATTATCCGATTAAATTTCGACTGTTTCGACGTAATCTATCCTGCAACATAAAGGGCGGGGCGTGTGAAAGTTATTTAAGGGGGAGAGTTATTTTGGTAGGGTGTTACATGGGGCAAAGGAAGGAAGAAAAACGTCAAAGGTGTTGGAGAAGACGAGAATGCGAAGAGGGATTTTCTTAGCAGGCCAAAAAAGTGGAGAACGCAAAATTGGGAGCAATGAGTGACACAATTCACGGAGGAGGCCGTAGCTTGGTGGAATCTCATTAAAAATCAATGTAGGATTCAAAACTACAAAGTTTTGATGTTCATTTGGTTTAATCATTGAGTAAAAGTTTCTCTAAGCCTCACATATACGCGCATGTACACGAGAAACACGAGAGAGATTAATCAGAAAGTAGGCAAGCGGGACGAAGAAAATCGGTACTAGGTAGTTATGAAGAAGAGTAGAAAATAAGAAGTGCTGAAGAAGGAAACAGATTGGTAAAATAGGGGTATTGGAATCATTGGAAAATGCTATAATTTTCACGGAGTCAAACATCAAACTGCACGCGGTCGTAGAATTTCTACAAAAAATAGCCCCTTGCGTAAAAAAAGATGCATTCATGAATACGCTTTAAAATTACTCCTAGAGGGACCATTACTGTTAATTGATGGTAGAAATGGTTTCACGCGTGACTTTATGGAACTGATTCATGACTCCAAGAAGCAAAACGCTTTGTAATTCCACATAAACAATTTTAATAACGACTGAACTGAACTTAACCGACTTTACAGGTCCTGATGATGACGCTACGCGTCGAAACCTGGGTCGTTATTAAAATTGTTTATTTGGAATCACAAATTGTTTTGTTTCTTGGAGTTAATTAATGGTCCCTATTGGAGTAATTAACCATTAATTCTTAAAAGCTTATCGAAATGTTAAACTGCTGAATTTGAAGATTCGCGAATCAAAATCTTGAAGAAAGTCATGAACAATATTTGAACAACTTGATTTATTTCCATAGTTTTATTTTGGTCTTTCGATTTCTCGGATTTCAACTTCACACAGTTAACATCAGGTGATGATTAATAGATTGTACTACCTGAATTGTTCCTGAATCCACCTCCTGATGACGACTTTATAAAGTCGAAACATGGGTAGTACCAAATTCGTGCGGAAAGAAACCAAGTTTTTCATGTATCTTTTACAATGAATATTTTTTCACTCCCAATCCAAGTGATGGCCGATGCCACATCCCGCAGTAATTTCATGTGTTTTCCATTGTTTCCTTTTTGTGTTTTCCTGCCAGTGCCTCCTCCAGAGATGACTCCTGTCACCGACGTAAGGGGAAAAAAAATGTTTACCCTTTGAGTACATACCGTAGTTCCTTTCTTACAGGCCAACTGCCTCTGCCCTTTGGGTCCACAGTCCGCGGTCAAGTCGAGGGCCCCTTGCTCAGGCAGGTACATGATGGTGAGCCAAGACATCGGGGGCGCCGAGGAAGGCGGCAGCGATGGGAGACAGCCTCCCTCCCCTCTTCCGACCCACAAAGGAACTTAAAAGAAAGCTACATGTTATTTATTTCATCTCCGGGAGGAAGAAAAGCATAAAATATGCACGGCTGCGATAACTGAGGGTTTTCGAAAAGACACCATCTTTGATACTCTTCCAACTCGACTCGATTTATCGAATTTGTTTCAATAAAAGTCACAATATAAACCAATGAAATTAAAATAAAACAATTAGCTGACTCACTTGTTTTTCAGAAAGAAGGGATAAACTTATTTTTTCCTAATGTTTCCAAAATATTTTTTACCAAATTTGAACTAATTGCCTTTGTTATTCGTAAAAAATTAACAGTTTATTTTTATTTAGATTCAAAAAGTCAATTTTTATCACAAAGACACAACTGTGAAAGATGCATAGAAAGATTTGGTTACCTTTATTGCATGCTGTAATATACTTTTTTTCATTAGAGTGATGGTTTTTTAAATAACAGTTATATTTCCACAAAAGATAAAAAATTACAAAACACGACCGGTTTCGGCGATGGTCGCCATCATCTGGTGATGTATATTGGAAGAGCAAGCTTATGTGTGAGCAAGCTTATGAGTGAACTTTGTTTCTTTCATTAATTGATCAAGTTAAACAAAATCCACAGAATAAGAGAAAAAATAGCCTATTGTTTCAATGAAGAAGGAAGAAAAATTAGGGAAAATAAACCCTTGCTGTTAATCAGATGAATAAGAAATAGTGTATATAATCAATTTACTAATTTTTTTCCTCCTGATTTTTCCTCGTTTCTACCTCACTAAATCCCATAATTGGAGCACTTATTTTAGTCCCGAATCACGTCCAGCTCCTTCGGGTGGGAGTCAGTTCCTTGGAAGTCTTCATAGGTCTAATTTGGGACGTTATTTTTGGTTTTTAGGTCAAAGATGGTCGTCTCTCGGTCTACTTCTGGGCAACCATTCTCTCTGTTGACATTTAATTGGCGCTCTAAATAATATCTCGTGTTTACAATCGACGTAGGTAAATATCGATTCTCCTCGGTGAAGATATTTCAAACGTCATACTGGGGGTGGTGCCCTGGTTTGGACGTGGAAAGTTCAGCGACTGTGGAGGAATGGAAATGAATACATTTGTCCTATATTTCGTTTTTTATTCCAGTTGGCTTTTCAGTGATCTCGACGTTTTCGTCGTTCTTGTAGAAATATCCAAACCCTCGGCAGTTTCCTAGATAGATGCCTTCATACGGAGAGGGAAAATCCTATTAAGGACATCGTTGTTCTTGGCGATAACAGAATCTCCTCAAAATATCTTATTTGGCGAGGATTGTTTGTGCGGTTCAATTATGCCAGAGTGCGCACGCTGTCGCACGGCGTGCGGTTACTTTTGGCGGTTGACCTTTAAGGGAGGTTCACCCACTCTCTCTCTCTCTCTCTTAAAGGTCCGTTGAGGCAAATTTTATTTCTTCCCTTTGAGAGTTATTAATATGAGATCATGGCGTTGCAAACTTAATTTAACGCGGATTTTTTAAGTTCTTGGGCGTTTCGAAAGCTGTTTGGGACGCAAAATCTTGTGTTAGGTATATTTTTTAAATGTAAGTGTGACTGATACTTTATAGGCAACCGCTATCGCGACCGAGATTCAAATCGTTGTGAGATTTATGCCGGTACAGTGCTCAAGCTTCCTTCCTGTTTTTAAGATGGTCACATTATCGACATATGCAACTTTCAATATACTTCTGCACACGTAGATTAGTGAATTTCAGGCGTCATGGCAGTAGATTTCTGCGGTTCTGCTTTTCCATGAAGTCGAACTTAATAAAGTTAAAATTTATTACATATCAAAGATGATGATGACAAAATAAAAAAGATGCTCAAGATATAAAAGTTTAAACGCCTTTTTCCATCATGTATAGAGTGATACGGACGGCGTGACAAAATATGCATCAACTGCTTTACGTTTCATAACTTCGAAAGGGTTGATTCCAAAAGATACTTATTACTTGCGGGAGATATTCTGGAGTACACAAATAATGCCTCGTTGAATGAAGAAGCCATTATTGACGCACAATCTACATATAGAGAAAACACATTGAAGAAAGTTTTAAAAACAAGAGGGAGTGTAATAAATCCCCGCATATTTACTTACGCAATAGTTAAGGCTGGCGATCTCTTTAGAAACCATGTATTATACAAAATAAATCACTACAAGAAAATCATATACTTATGCATTCAGATACAAGCAAATGTAAAAATTCTCTTCACTTTCCATGATGGAATTAAAGAGAGTAACAAATAAGAAAGTACCTATCCAGGAACGCTGCCTAAGTCATGAAAATTGAGTAGGAAAAAAGAAAAACAATCACTATAAAACCGTCTTTATTCAAAACATTAGTAGTCGTTTTCAACGATATTTTTCTATGATAGTGCATTAACTTAAAATAGCACAACATTGTAACCACAATAATGTGGTAATACCAGATAAAGAAGATCATGGTATCGACATAATCTAAAATTCACAGTCAGATCAATTTATTTGGAGACAGGTTAGAATTCCTAAATTATTGGAGCTATTCCGTCGATATAATTCAACTCCAGATGTCTCCTGACGGCGGATGGATGAGAGTTTCCATAATTACTTGCCGACTTTACGATGCGTAATACTGTCTGGGTGTATGCTGTAAAGACATAGATTTTCATTTGGTGTTAATCGAATTTTCTTGCATGTTTTTATGACCAATAGATTACCAACTAGATTTTTGTTAACTCCCAGTCTGGCTGGTGGACCTGCATATACCAACATTGATTTTATTCATATTTTCACTAATGATACTGGGATATTTTACAAATATAGTTGCAGAATACTTGCTTCTTTTAATGGTTTAAATATGCTTTTACTCTTGGGGGAGGTGACAGAGAAACCAGTGCCCTAGAACGTCGT
This sequence comes from Rhinocypha anisoptera, assembly GCA_011762765.2. NCBI lineage: Eukaryota > Metazoa > Arthropoda > Insecta > Odonata > Chlorocyphidae > Rhinocypha > Rhinocypha anisoptera. Next base: position 6,551 of record WURS02376447.1, read on the forward strand.
AGAAATGTAGAAACCAAAGTTTGAATAGCAATAAAACCAATAAATATTTTATTACTCCCAGTGAGATCCTAATGGAAAATCAACTCAGTGTACCGTATATTCTGTTTGAAAAGATACCCGATACCTTCGGAAGAGCAAAGGTCACTGCTGGGAATAATATCTCTCCGCTCACGACTACGACAAAAATCGGCACGATAATATTGGAGCCTGGTCATATTTATTGCGTTTCATGAACGAATTACCCCCCAAAATAATAAAGCGGTAATAAATAATGGCAATAAAGAAGTATGTAATAAGGTAGACACCAACCCGAGGGAAATAACTTCTTCACATTTTGTACAAAAAAACTTCAAAAAATAAAGGTTTTCGATATGTATCTCTTGTATAGTTTCAAAATAGACAAATTAATAGAAAAAATTAATGCTATACACCAGAGATGGGCTATTCCGATAATAATTATCCCCTGTGAGGTCCTAACTGAAACGTTTCGATTCCAGCGAATCGATTCAATCCTTGAAATCGGCCATCTCTAATATACATGTATACGTATAAAGTTGCATGCCCCATTATGTATATGCAACCGTGCATGACAGGGATGCTGGTTTGGATTGCCGCATTTCCAGGCGCGAGCCTTACCTGGAAGTTGACAGAGGAACGTGGCAGTTGACTCCGGTCCGCAACCCTTGGCCCTCCAACGGAAATCCGCCGAGGGGTCGAGTGCCACGCAGAGGGGCGGCGAGGAGTGAGAGGGAGGGCTCTCCAGCCAATAGCCGCCCTCCATCCCCATCGGGTGGGAATTGCTGATTGGAGAAAATCATTGCGATCGGTTAGGGATGCAGCTTTCGGCTGGACATTTCAAACTCGGCAAAAGGAGGGAAGGTTCATTAATTTTTTTCAGGGCGTGCTTTCCCTCCCTACTACGTCATCCCAACAGATCATGGATCAATATCTATCCTAATAGTATTTTTTATTTAGACGAGGGATAGGAAAGCAGCTATAATCCCATCCACGGTAGGTTTGGGACAGCGTTTCAAATTGGTATCTTTCCGATCGGTGAAAGAGTATCTGTGCATATATACATGAATTAAATAGGAATACTTAAGGTATTTAGAGCGCAAAGATAAAATTCTTCACGCTGAACTGATCCATTTTATAGTGAAATAAATAAATATAAGACGTAAATTTATGGAATAATTCCTTACTGAGTACAAGCATATATTATCATGGCAATATTTCTTCGCTTATTTCAACATTATACTTAGTATCTAGCAACGAAAATGTATGTAATATGTCCCACTATGACATATATTTCTCTCGATTCCATCCTAAGTTAGGCTGGCCAAAGTTATTAGTACATAATTCATATAGAAGTGTCGAAACAACCTCAAATAAATTTAAAACCACTTAAAGATTTAATGATCGACCTTAGTTTTGGGAAACATCTGTAATTTGTACGTTATATTATACCTCCACGTATCAATACAAGGGTTATATGCAATTAAATTAATTAAAGTGGATTGGCCTGAATTTAAAGAATCTTAGTAAATCTAAAAATAACCCTTAAACCGAAATGAGGAAAGATCTGAGAATTACCAATTAATTGAAAATGTTTATTTGACGATGTCAATCAACATGGCGGAATGTCAATCCATGTTATAATAGATGTTTGTCCTCCGTTTTCGTCTTTCTGTTACACATTAATCTTCAATTAAATTTTCACTCATTATTTCTCCTATTAATGTACTCTTACTCAATTCATAAAAATAAAATTTAACAAATTCTATTTATTTACATAAATCTCATTAGTGTGTTTGACTTGGTTTTATCTGTTTTTCTGACTGCATATTTCAGGTGATGTATAACCGAAATACTAATACACACTATAATGGACTTAGTGAGACTTCATTTAAAATAATATGTATTTTATTAATTTATTTTCATTATTACATGTGATCATTATGATGATTGGTTTTGCAGTAATTCTCCGAACCAACTTGTCGATTTTCAACCTCTTCACACCCTCGAAGTCCCTAACACTAACGTTTTCCATTACTCTGCATCAAACATATTCTTGACCTATCTATAGGGTCCCCTCCCTCTAAGATCTTTGCTAATTAGGTTTTCGTCAATTATCACGGTTCAACATCTATCCTATTAATTATATATTTATTCTAAACGATTGTTTAAAGGAGATCGTAAGTCACTTGTGCTGTAATGAACATGGGTATAATAAATTCTGTATATTTCCACTAAAATTAATGCTAAATTTATTATCTTACATTTTTTTCAAATATCGCTATTGTGATTTAAAAAATATGATGTACTCTATTTAATTGAAACAAACCATATTAGCGATATTTCACAATAACCTTGCACAAAAACTGCGCAAAGAAAGATTTTTTATAGGCTTAACATAAAAACACATAACATGGGGACTCACACATAATTGCTGGCATATTTCGATGGTCACCACCACCTTTTTCCAACAAGGAGGAAAAGTTACCTCTCAGTATTCGCCTTCGTGTATATATATATATATATATCTATATATATATATACTTCAGGAAAACTCGAACGAGCAGCAAACACGAACACACGCACACACTTATACACACAGAAAGAAACACTTGAAAGACTCACTTTGGAAAGAGATATTTCGGGGCTTGCTTGCCCCTTTGTGTAAATATATATATACCAATGACCATTCGTGGTCTTGGTATATATCATCGTGACTCTTTCGAAGCCATGGATACGAGAGGAGAAGGGAGGTTAATTTAGCAAAACCTCTTTTCCAAGCTCGTGAGTGAATTAATGACAGGAGAAGCCAATTTCCCTCTGTTAGAACGACACCTGACAACAGATACTTTGTAACTGATTGATACCGGATACCTTGGTTTATTAATTGTGATTTTTATTTAGTCTTAACCCCTATCCTCTCCACCCCTCATCGCTTAAACCTTTTCCCCTCCCCTCCCCTCACCTCACCCTACTTCCCCGGATGTTTTGTATGGATCTTGGTACTTTATTTAAAAGTTTAAGACCTCATGATGATGTAGTGACATTGCAACCGGTCAAAGTAAAGTATATATGTTTTTAAATGTGGAAAATTGCCATCTCCCTTTTCATTATTACGTTTGAATTCCACAAAATTTCGCCTAGAACGAAGCGATTCACTCATGGTTGCATTTTAACGTAACGTGTAGACAATAAAGTGACATTGACTGTGTAACGGTCGGGATGGCGGGGTCCATGAAAACGCACGGCCATGAATTTTTTGTGAAGCCTGGGTATGACATATACGTCTCTCCCGTGAAATGAATGGGGATATTTGTCATGATATGATATGGGATACATGGAGTCGGTCTTGAGAACTGTGAGGAACGAGAGACGGCGGTGGTGGTTGCGTCATTGAGTGACGGGGGGATAATATGCTTTCTTTTTGGGCCACCGTATTCGCAGTCGAAGAACTGATTTGGGTTATCGGCGTTCACCCAGAGGCGAGGCGATGACGAAGTGTGGCAGGGAAAATGCGAGTGTGTCCCCTGACGGCGACTAGTTGAACGTTGCCGGAGGAATCTGTCTAACACAGAGGTGCGAGGGTCGGTGGGAGGCCCCCGCATACGTGCGGGCCCATCGAGGAAGTGGTTAAGATCTCTCGGGGGGTTGTTGATCCCTCCTAGGCAGTAGATCCTCTTTTGGGACCCGTCCCCCATCACTTCGTGAGGGGAGCGGGGCCCTTGCCGGAGGACCCTCCAAGGACGCGTGCGATAAGCTTCTAGTCGCGGGCTAGGCGATCCCCATGAACGGCTGCATTTTGAAGGAATAAAACTCCTGTATGGCTGACAATTTTTCGAGGGTATCTCTTTTCACTTATTTAAGTTCATCAGGGAATCGTAATTTTTGTAGCAGAAATGTCAACACCCGATAAAATGTATATTCTGTTTATAGTTGATGAATGTTTATCCTATTATGCAGTATTGCATATTTATTCTATGGATTAAATAAGAGTAACCTCGAGATCGCCCCAATACAGACGTTTTATTAATATTATTACATTTTGGTAATACTCCCTCACAATTAACCAGAGAAGGATGGAAGGCTGCCGTGATCCAATTTTTCGATTTGGAGGACTAAGGGCCACAGGTAAAAATAATATTTTTTTGAATCGTCGTTGGTGATTCAATTTCAAGTCACCTAGATCATCATCTCAGTTCGATCTCCGTCGATTACCATGTTATAGCATCGACCTGTGCTGAAAATTCATTCCACTCTAAAATGGCTACTCAGGTCACTGATTTATCATTTTCGTGATCCGAGTTTTTATATATGAGCTTCCGGGATACTCTATGGGTCCGATACTCATTTCCTATCAAAAGTGTCTGTAGTGTAAGGATATTTACCTTCGGATATTGAAGGTCCAATTACTTTCAAATTTTATTTCGGCGGCAATAGAGTTCGTAAAAGCAGAGAGTCGTCGAATTACGAAAACGAAGTAACGTTAAAATGTATGTCGACCGGGATATTTTCCGCGGGGGAAAAAATGTTTTTTTTTTAAATCTCACTTTATAAATGTGAGTGAACGGGGTTGTATGCAGCTGACCATTTACTCAGACACTTCGTTTAATTGCTGTATAATTTGACGTCCGTTACACCATTCTGTGTGGTAGGACGCTGTTTGTTATTAATAAGTCCTCTCCCAGTCACGACTCCCCTTGTCTCAAAAAGATCAAGTGGGCTACGAAGACGGTGAAAGGGAAGTTAAAGCGTGACACGAGGAATTCGAAATTGTGGAGAGATTGCAAGTAAAATGACGGCCTGCCCCCACCGAGAAACAATGAGTTCATTTTCCGCGGGGTCCGGACAGTCTCTCTCTTTGGGTTCTTGGGGTCTTGTTTCAGCAAGGAGCATGAAGACAGTTTACAAATGCCAGTCTCGTGTTCGCCGCATGTGCTCATTTGACAGGCGGTGTGATCGATCCCTGACCCATATTAATGTAAATGATGGCGTCCGTGGATTTCATAGAAAACGATGAACTGTTGTAACAGGAGAATGCCTTCGTAAATATGTAAAGGAGGAAATGAGCGAGGGGGGGGAGGGGGAGGATACGAGGGCAGGACGCTTTCCAAATGGGAATATTAGGTTAACTGCGGCAAAGAGAAGGGCTGTGGGAAGCGCCCTGCACGAGTGTATTTGGACTGGAGCCAATTGCATCTCCTAGGTTTGATCTGAGAACGCCAACGAACAATATTTTCCGCTTCCAAAAGCGTCGCTTCGTCCAATAACATTCCGAACGTTAAAAAAAATTGGACGTTGGTAGATCATATGGTAATGATTGTGCCTCTTGAGTCATAATATTCTAAATTTAACACCTTCAATGTTCACACCGTGATGTACGAAGCTTTTGGAAGACCCATAAAAAATTGAAAATTAAGAAAACCCCAGTCTTTCATGGTAATTAAAAGCGGCTGCAACATGGTTCATAAATGTAATAAGTGTCATTAATTTTCTGAAAGTTCCTTCTTTGAGTTATTTTCAAAATATATGTGGCCACAAGGGAAGGGAGAGATTACGCGTCCTTAATTCCGCTTAAGACTTGATTGGCATAAACTCGGGTCGCTTCTTCTTGCGTGTTTTTTTTTACTGGAAGGTAACAGGGATCACGAAACTAAAGCAAAATGAAGTCACGAGAATTCAAAGTCGTACATTCTCCACAAGTCAAACAAATGTGACAGCGAACTATATATGGATAAGGATGTACGTTGGGACAGCAAAGGGACATGATTTTTTTCTCTTCCATTTTTTACTCGATTGTCTGAAACAAGACATTATCCGAAAACCTTGGTGGATCGTGAAACTAATTCTCCAGCCTGATTGATTATTGCAAATGATATTAAGACCATATTCGAGCCCATTTGACTCTAATGCACTCGCGGATTACTAGCTTAAATCCCATTTAGAGCACGGCTGCTATATTGAATTCAATACAACGGAGTCAATTGTGTCATTCGACCCTAGACGTGAGATCGTTTCACAGCCAAAATATAGTATTATTAGTTAATAACAGTATAGTGCTAGCTATCAATAAATTTCCAAGTTTTATGGCTGTTTCTGTGTGCCGGCCGTGTTATCCGAGTGATTGGCGAGCTCGGCAGTTAACCTTAAAGGTCGTGGGTTCAAATGTCGCCCAGGGAATCAATGTTCTGTTTGTCTAAAATTACTTCTTCCTGAATAGTTGACTCCATTATAAGCGCGTGATGGCGTGAAAATATTTGCCGTATCAAATTAACAAAGCGACTCCAAAATACTGGGGAAAATGCGTGGGAGAAAAAAAATTATTTTCTGTTTAGGTCGTATCTTTATCATCTTTTATTGTGGTCCTGTTTTTAGGCAATCGTAATTCATTTTAGATTAAGTTATTGAGATTGGAAGAAAGTAAGTTGGAGAGATAACTTTTTTTAAACTCCCCCCTTATACTTTACCTTCTACCTACAAGGAATCTTGCTGGAGGTTACGGTCGATCCTAAAAATAAATAAATTGAAACATTACTAATTGAATGTTCATACACTCTAAAGCAAAGTGCCTGGAAGAACAAAATTTTCCAAGAGAGACTATAAGTTATCGATTAACTGAACCTTATTGTTAATCTCAAACTGAAATTAATCCATTGTATTCAGAAACCCACATTTATCATATTAATCAAGATAGATGCAAGAACTGAAATAGTCCCCACCTAGTATTTACTTAGTTTCGTACTGTGAGTGATTGATTCTTTGGTCTTGTATTTTCGGTAATCGAAATGTTGTAAATTTGTAAAATTCATTTTTTATTTATACAGGATTTATATGGCAAATTCATATGGTTATATAAGAAAATTATTTAATTTTTCAAGTTCAAGAAATCCGTTATTTTAGACTCACTGATTTATTTTCCATTATCATTCCATTAGGTCACACAGACACGAGGAAAAAGTATCTCGAAATCTTGAAATCTCATTTAGAAATTTTAATAGTATCAACTGATTTACACCGATTTGAGGAGGTCCCTTATTCTTATCGCGCTTCATTTCATGAATATGTAAATAGGATGCAATTAGGCAGGTATCCCTCAACGGTAGGCCGGATCTCAACATCATTCATTCAGAAACAAGATTATTCTTGATTTTTTAAAGCGTTCATATTCGTTTCGAAATCTGCCCTCTTTGCAGGAATTCCGCAGGCGCTTTCGTATGATCAAGGAGAGAAACACTTTGACACGGTGACTTATTTGCATAATGGCTCACGATGTATTGCGTCCCGCCAAGCCTTTCGCATGTTGAAACCAGTGTACGGCTATCCTCTCTTTATATGTCTCTCTTTCTATCGATGCCTCTCGATCTAATTCAATCTTCCTCTCCCGCTGTTTCCCCTACAGGACGCGGTGACTTCGTCGGTGGAATCGACAATGAAGCGCTCGACTTCAGTCAGTTGGAGGACTTCATCAACGACGAAGACAGTGCTGCAAACAAGTGAGTACTAACTGGGCGTCACTTTCTACCGGCGCGGGCGACTTTGAGATAGTTTCAAGTGCGTGCGTGCAACTCGAGTTGCCTCTGTTTCTGAGACGAGCATGAAATGATAACGTGAAATCGAGTGAAAATTATGAATCTGCATCTATATCAATGAAATGGCCCGTAATCCGCCGTAAGGGTTTGTGGCAGGGGGTGAGTAAACACCAAGGATCCAGCCCCGCATGTTCACATTCAAAACCATTCACCAAGTAAAACCTACCTACATGTAAACATTCATTTGGTTAGTTGAAGGTTTGGAAGATCTACTGGTTTGGAAGTTCTACCGGTTAAGGTAGGTTTTTGATGATCCTCAGGTTATATTTTCCCCGTTACATATTGACTTAATCCCTCTTCAAATCTGCATAACTCCCACTACCTATCATTCTGGGTGGTGGGAAGTATGCAGATTAGTAGAGGGATTATTATATTGCGGAATCAAAGTCAAGTTACATCTATTTAACATACATGCAAGATGACTACGGAATATGTGCATCACCTATCCTAACTAACCGAATCGGTCATGTTTGTTATGATCTCTAAAGATCTCCCAAGGTCACAATGATCTCTTTAAGGATTTTTTCTGAAAGTACCAGGAACAAATTACAATTCAAATCTATTCGTTCCACGATCCATCTCCCGAGTTTACGTTCACAATCAGATCTACCGTTGTGGCACGGGGCTCGCAATATGTCTTTAACCTCTTCGCTGAAATGATCTGGATGAATTCGGCACAGTTGAATTAAGCTTGCATTTCAACCAAAGGTGAATCGAGGGAACGAACCGATGTTCCGCTCCTTCCGCGAGATGGCCGTCTTGTCTCTCTGTCGTGTTCTTTCCGTCGTGACGAAAATATTTTTCCACTAAAAAAAATCAAAGCAGGCGAGCCTCCAGAGTTTCCTCTGCCTTCGAAGTCTTGGGAATAAATTTCCGTGATGTGACGTCCTACTTTCTGCTAGTTTCATTCGTCCGCTTTATTCATTCGATGTGAGTATGTGCATTGGGCGAAAAAGAGAGAGGAGCATTGGATCGTTTCACTCTTTGGGCAATTAAATCGGCGAATAACAAGCACGCGGATGTTTTACTTCAAAGGAGATAATTATGATCGCCCCTTCGCGTCATGCTTGCCAAAACCTTAAGGAAATGCCAAAAGTCTAGCTTTCGGAAACGGGGGAACGTCGCGGTCGTTAATCACACCGTCAAGGTGATTTTTATGAGACTCCCCCTGGGATAGTAAGAACAAATTAAAATGCGATTTTGCCCAGACCACGACTGGCTTGTTCCGGTGTGTTTCCTAAATTATCTCGGGTTACTTATTCTGAAGCTAAATTGAATAGACAAGAGGTACGCTTAGTGATTATAGAGCTAGGAGACAACATACGAAGAGTACATTTCCTAAAAATATCCTAAGCTCTCTTTTACTATTCACATATATATTGTCATCGCATTATTTAGTTTAATATCTTTGTTTGTAAATCTATCTGTAATATATATGCCCACTTAATTTTTAAGAGTACTAAAGTACTTTTCATTTTTACCGTGCTGGGAAGGCAGAGACAATCCGATTAAGTGCAAGGTAGGGCAGCTAGCTTTGTGAATAGTAGTTGCGATCACCGAAGCAGTGTCACGAAGCTATCGGAAGAATTAGGATGGGAGCCACTGGTTGACCGTAGGTTGAAGAACAGGTCAAATCACTCTTCAAATGTGAGGCAGGCCACTTTTCCGAAGATTTTAGACACAAATTACAAACCTCTTCTTACTACGGCAGATTATATCACGGGGAAAAGAATGCGAGATAAAGACTGAAGAACGGGTAGTTTTAAAAGTTTTATTTTTTCCTCGTACTATTGGAGATCAAAACCGTTATGATCGCAGGCGTTAAGAGGATAATTAGGATCGGTAGCGTAGGTATTAGTAGTGATTTTGCATGTTTCTAATGTACTTCTATTGGTAAAAATGTTCCCTGGGTAAATTGAATATTGATTGGAATCTGAATGTTTTGCATCTAAACAGCTTCTTAATTAGTGAATGATTTCTTATATTTGCATGTAGGAATGCAACGCTAGTGATCGCTTGCTCCCTGTCTCACGCCCTGGCGGCGGCTTACAGGGGTTTAACCTTGACGTAAGGAAAATTTCTTTTAGTGAATCTACTAAGACTTTTTCCTTCGTCGACAAGAGTTTCCATGACAAGAGTAGACGAATTCCATCTTTTTCTCTGGGTGGTTCATATCTCGCCTGAGGGCAAATTTTTTTCTCTTTAGAATCTGTGGGTTTTCCGTCATCCACGCCACATTTTCAGATCGGGTGACAAGGAACGTTAAACGCATTTTCGTTTCGTCCGAGTGTCCCCTGTGGCAACAGCGTCCCTTTATCCTACTTTAAGCATCTTAGTTGGCGTCGTCCCTCGTCCTTCAGCTCCAGCGACTGAGGTTCGGAACGCGAGGAGGAACGGGAGGAGTCCCAACATTCTCAGAGACTGTCGCCTTCTCCCCTGTACAACATTCGTAAGGCTAGTCTGGCGGTTAGGCTAGAGAGCTCTGTACCATATAATAGCAGTGTATGAAAAATAAAACAAATCTCCTTTCAGGGGATTTTTCCCGTGCAAGTGTTTACCCAGTAATATCTGGTGACATCACTCGTCGTCTAATGTGCTTGGATGGAGGAGTGTCCCGATGTAACGAAGAAGTTTGATACGGCCGCGGTATCGCGATTATATTCGTTTCGCGTTTTTCTTTTCTTTCTCGTTGACCTCGCGAGAGGTCGCCGCATGGGGGGGGGGAGTCTCGCGAGATAGAAAGAGAGGCAGAGTCGGTCTGAGACGGTGGGGGGCTCGTGTGAGGCGAGCCTTCTCTGGAGAGAGTCCTCATTCGGATCGGTTTCGTTTCGATACCATTTGTCTGTTAAGTTCGTGTAGTTATCTCTTATGTCTGTTCCCCTTATCCTTTTTCCAACCCCCATCCTTTTTCCCTTCTCCTCCCTGATTCCCTTCAACCCCCGCCCATTTTTTTCTATTCATCCTTTCTTTTTACCCGCACTGGCACCCTTGTCACGCCACTTCGGGACCCGCGGTCTACATGAGCTATTCCCGGGCAACGTTATACCGAGGCGTCACCGAGATATAAACTCGTCACTCCAGTAGCCGAGAGCTCTATCCCCTATACTACCGCAGTAGCTCCAATGATTACGAGGACGAAAAGTAAAAATAAGGGGAGGAAGGGAGGAGGAGGGGCGGAGGGAGGGGGAGGGAGAGATCGGAAGAGC
>WURS02376557.1:0-17357 GCA_011762765.2 Rhinocypha anisoptera
AAGCTACCTACAAATATATAGTTTAAATGAAATATAATTTCAATATTGCCTAATGTTTTTACTTGGTAATTTTTTTTATCATTCTACGACTAAATATCTTTAATTAGTACTCTTATATTAACGTATTACTTAATTTTGTTATTCAGTACTTTTGATTAGTTTGATACTCTGGCCCCGCTGACAAGCCCAACACGGGCTTAGCGGAACCAGAGTATCAAACTAATATGGTGAAATTTATAAATTTGATAAATGTACTTCGTAAATACATTTTATCATAGTTTAATTTTATTATTATTTTAACAAATGCATTATTATTGAATCAAATGTATTATTATTTGTTTTTTTTTAACGGATTATTATTGTGTTATTATATTTTGTATTAGCATTATAGTATTGTAAAAGTATATTGTGAAATATTGTATTTTTGCAATATGTATTTGTGAACGTCGTGAAATATTGTATTGTAAAATGCAACAAAATTTAAGCAAAACGAAAAATAAACCAAATTTTCCAGTAAATAGACTTGAATTAATGTATAACAAGAAGTAATTTGGCAGTAGAGAATTGTATAAAATTTAATGTTTAAAAAAAAAATATTATGAATTACATTGGGAAGAGAAATTTTGAAGTGACAGCGCCAATAATATTCAAACGAGTTGCCCAAAAATTTGAAAATACTCATCGCACGCGGATTGAGATGAAAAGGGAAATATGAAAAGATGGTGTTTTTTTTGGGAAAGGTGATGATGATGTGCAGATATGGAAACGTAAAAATTGTGAAGCTGATTTATTGAATACGCAGGTGGATCCATGCATTATATGGTATGTAATGTAATGTTGGAACATTTATTGACTATAGATGACACCAGCTGACAAGCCGTATAACGAGGGTTTAGCTGGACCACTAATTATCGCATATCATACGCATTTTTCCGATCCGAAATGGGCAACCGAATCTGAAGAGGGAGGTGAGATGAAAAAATGTACTCTCAGTCAGAATGATTTTTATTACAATCAGTCGGAAGAGTTCTATTATATAACTAAGTACTATTATATAACTAAGTACTATTATATTAATATATCACTTAGTATTTTTTAATAATCTATATGACTTTATTTGCTATTTTATGGACGTGTTTATATTTTTCGTGTTGATTTCATTAAGGTAGGTTAGTCATATTTGCGTTAAATTTCATAAATTTGTTATTTTTGGGGTTGAATTTAATTTATTTCCTATTGTAGGGCTTCGTTTTGTCAGAGTTAAAATTACTTGTTATTGGCTTGCTTTAATTAACGTGTTTGTAGTCACACTTTTAGCCATGTGTTTTTGTAATAGTTATCTTTTGCGCAATATAGGTTGTGTATGAAGGTTAGATTGCCCATAATATAAGTAATTTGCTTTTGTTATCGTATATTATTAGTAGCAGCGTAGATAATTTTTGAAAACAATTGGAAAGTTGGAGAATGCCACTGGAAACTGATGATCTGTAATCCACTGCCAAACCCAGCTCGTCATTTGTTTAACTTGGACATGAACAAATTTAGCCTTACTAATAGCCATAGGTGAAACTAAAACCACACTATGAATACCGTTATAGCGCTGAAGCCGGTCTAACTTCCTTAACCCTAAACCTTGGACCAGGACTGACGTAACTGTGAATACGGCATTTGGAATTTTGGATGAAGGCCGGACTGATATTGACGCTACCTATAGGGGCAAGGATAACGATTTTCTAATAAACCCTTTTACAGTTTACCCATCTCTCTCTTCCCTGTCCCCATCCTCTCTAAAGGGTCGCCCTCTCTCGTTCCCTGCACCTTGGTGAAGCACCCGGGAACCCAAGAATGTTCATGTACACACACACACACTCGCAAACCCAGAAGAGTGCTCTCTCCCACGGAAGGAATCATTTCCGGTCCGAGGCCCCACGGACCCCTTTTTGGGCGAAACTTTTCCGGTAAGGGGTCCAGGGTATTGGTGGGGTGTGTGGTAGGGGAGGGGGAGCAGAGATGGGGTTGGGGAGGAAGTGGAGAGCCGCTGGTGGGGTGGTGGGAGAGGTGGGTTGTAAGAGAGGCGGCGAGTACGGGAGTTTCCGCAAGGTAACCGTAACGCTGAGGAGTCATGGAGGGAATAGGGTGTTCAGTATACTTCGGCTCAACTTGACAAAACCACATTGTGAATAGAGGAAATAAAACTTTTTTGGTTTCACAAAAATAAAAAAAAAATAACTGCGAACGGTTTCGACAAATAGTTGACATAACAAGCTCCCGAAACACGCCTGATGATGTCAACTATTTGACGAAACCGGACAAATTTATTACAAATTTTTGTGATACCGACAAACTGAAATTTCCCCTATTCGGAATCGGGTGTACTCGGAGAATGTCTTATGGGAAAGGACTCACCGAGGGGTTAATCTGGCATAGCACTAGAAATTTCAGGAACAGTAACGTAAAGTGAAACATATATCAGGAAAAGCAAAAGAGTTCTTTCATGAAAAAGAGTTATTTACGGATGTGAAACGCGTGTGTAATTGATTGAAGGCTAATCTACTGGTGACGGAGGTTTTTGATGAGGCTCAGGCCAAATTTCTCCCGCTCAATTTTGACCTAATCCCTATTCAAATCTCCATGTTTTCTACCTACTACTATAATATCCAAAATCCTATCATCTTATACCCCTACCCCGCTTACCCAACATTCTGCCCTCCGTCACAACCTTCAACAATCCATTGTCTCTGAGTACCCCTTTCATCCATCTTCCCTGTCTTTTTTGGATTTCTCGCAGAAAAAGCCTCCCCTACCACTTTTATCACTTCTGCATGTATAAGATTAGAAATGGAAGATTCGAAGCAAGGCGCTATGGTAGACTGTCGAAATTCACATGGAAAGGCACAATAGCTAAGGAGGATTTACATCGAAGCGGCGGAGTACGGGGAGACTTTTGAAAGACATAGTGTGAAATTGATTAAACACATTATCAGGCTTAATGGTTCAATAAAGACAGTGTTGGAAGGAACCGTCGAACGGAAGAGACGTAGAAATAGGTCAAGCGTGGCCTATAAAAAACAGATGATGGTGATAATAGCTGACAGGTGGTAATTAGACACTGAAGGAACCAAGCGTTAGTGAGGGAACAGCGAGTTTTGAGAAAATAGAATAAAAACTTCGCAGTGCCAGAGTATGAAATTTATTCGACTAGTTTCGTCAATACGAGGCGTGCTTTTTAAGTAAGTATCGTTCTTACGTTAAAAAAGAATGGACTTTTCTTAACAATTTTATTTTTTTATGAAAACCTGTACTTAAGTCTAAATTTCTACAAGTTTTCCATTAGTATTGATGCAATTATCATGTCGTACAACCAGCTTTTGAATCCCATTCTCATAAAAGTCCGCCGCCTGATTTGGCAACCACTTCAACACGATAATTTAAGCGTTCGGTCAGAATTTCGTAGAGAAAACACTTCTTGAAACTTGAGAAAACACGTTAGATAACGAATACATCACAAAGCGTCGTGTTCCCTTTCATTTCACTTCGTCAACTTTCAGCACACCATATATTCATTAATTACAGGTGGTCGCCTACTTCGTTCTTCATCTTGAACATTTGTGCGGCCATCTTTGAAAACTCTAACCCATTTCCATACCATTCTATCGCTCTTAATGTTTTCTCTGTACATGCCACACAAGTTGAAGAATTTGTTTCCGAGCGCTTAAATTATCGAAAGGGCCGTGTTGTACTGGTTGTCAAATCAGACGGCAGACTACTATGAGGATGGGATTGAAAATCTGGTTGTACGATATGATAATTGTCTCAGCATTAGAGGATATCATGTATAAATGTAGCGTAATGTACATTTTTTCATGTAAAAATTGTTAAAACAGTCCACTCTTTTCGTTTTAATGTGAAAATGGTACATTAGAATCATAAGGGATTCATTCGGAAATTGTCTCTCAGAGAAGTGAGTAGCTGGAAGAGGGCCGTACAATTACTGACGCGTTTTGATGAATAAGATGTTGTACTTTATCGCCCGTAGTCATAACCATTTCATAACCAGAAATCGCTACCCATAAGTAACTCACCAACAGTAATCATAGTTAATATTCTTTTTTCCTCGAACATTCCTTTTTAATCCACTCAAATCGAAAAATGCCCAGTTCCCTTCATCCGTCTACTTTGTCGCTTGCCTAACATCAACCTTCCCAGCATGCTCTTCGAAATCCCATTACGACTTAGTGTTCTCTCAATCCACTTTCCCTGCGCCTTCTCGGAATTTCTTCCGAAACTCCGCCTCTTCTTCGTTTCGTGTTCATCTCCTTCCAATTTATTTTCTCCGTCACGGTTTCCGTTCAAATTACATCCTCTTTCCTTTCGGTCAATATTTTTAGATTAACAAGGCTATAACCGGTATTAATACGTAATGCGAAAGGTATCTAGAGACATGAAATGCCTATGTGTATCAAAATTATATCGGTTTAATTTATTTTCGGACAAATAATCTTTCATTCCCTCACGACAGGATTAGAACTCGTTATTTGGTTAGCTAGATAGAGGTATTTGATGTTACATTAATTAATCTACCGTCGTGTTATAGGTTTTAGTCCACCATCATCTTCATAGGTGTTCTACCATTTTGAATGTTGGCACACTCTAAAAACTACTCTAAATTTCCGGGGACATAGATATATTTTATTTCTTTACAAATTACATTTTTATGCTATACACACGTGATTCCTAACACCTAGATATTTTTAATGGCCGATTGATTCGTTAAAAAGCCTTTTCCTGTTTTTTTTATATTGTTTGTATTCTGTCACTTTAATAAAGTTTCCACATCTTCTAAATATGTCTTCCACCCATTGTCTCGGTCGTTTTCAGAATTCGATAAACGATATAATTTCCTGGGTCGTTTGATTTGAAAAATAATTGTCCGTTAAACAGTAACATAATTAGTATCATTTTATTAATGAATGGAGGGTAAACTACCGGTCAGGTTCGGTTTTTTATGAACTCCTAATTAGAACTATTGATCTTCACCCTCTCCATCTCCGCATTCATCCCACCAGTCATTATTCCATTTAAACATCCATACCATCACCCCTCCCTCCGTTACACCCTTGAGCATAAAATCGTCACTCGGTATCCATAACATCCGACGTTCCTGACTAATTCGGATTTCACGTATCAATATCAATGACCCTTCATAACTTTGTAGTTCCCAGCTCTAAAATTTTCCATTATCCTGTGTCTCATTCGGCATCCTTAAACTATCTGTTGCTCTCTCCCCTTCTCCAAGATCCCGTTAAATGGAGATTTAACCAATTGTCTTGTCTCTTACGCCAGTCATATTAGTTTAGTTATCCCTTCATTATCATAAGGTCCTCCATCGATGAATCTGTGGGGTACTTCTTCGATGGCTTTTCATAGAAATTATTAAACATTAACAGATGAAATAAGCACAACAATTTGGGAACAGTTGTTACTGATGAGGTTCAATACTATGGATGGTTCTATAATTTTTATTTTATTATTGATACATTTATCTACCAGTTGGAAATATTACAGAACAGTGGAATACTCAGAGTATGAAACAGCTATGGGTTGTATGAAAAAAAAGTATGCATTTTCAGCGAAATAAAAGAATTGCGCCGGTCCTTAGGAGGCATTTCATTAATCGGATGAGCCTTAAATGAACAATACGTGTAAAGGCGGTTAAATTCATGTGTGCACTGATTAGTTTAGGCGAACGCTTCAGTAAATAAATTTACAGGTCATTTCATTTCAATTAGTTTTCCGCAGAAGCGTTCTTAAATGGACCGCAGTCGAAATAGATGACCAGCGACGGCGCCACTTACTAACTACATTAACGCCGCTGCATTTAAATTATATCTTCCCGCAAAAGATAGACGTTTCAGTTGCGCTTTCCGGATAGTAATGACGAAGCGAAAGGGCGACGGAAAACCCTTTTGCAACAAAACCACACGAACAAATCACTTCCCTAGGAATCCAAAACGTTTATGTGTACTTCTCCCAAATGTGGACTTGTGTACGTTTGATTCTCCCTGT
Organism: Rhinocypha anisoptera; assembly: GCA_011762765.2. Classification (NCBI taxonomy): domain Eukaryota; kingdom Metazoa; phylum Arthropoda; class Insecta; order Odonata; family Chlorocyphidae; genus Rhinocypha; species Rhinocypha anisoptera. The sequence continues at coordinate 6,067 of WURS02376557.1, forward strand.
GCAAATATACTCAAGCGCTGGAAAGAGGAAATAATATCAACGTTAAAACAAATGTTGGTGCCTGGGAGTAATCAGAGGGAAGGAACCTTTGTTCAAATAGGATTCCCGGAACTCTAGTTCCGTGTGTCTCTCCGCGCCGCGGAAGTCGAGTGCGAGATTAGGGTTTTACTCGTATTGTCTGTACGTACTCAGTGTGCGTTATACCAATTAAATAATGGGGTTATGATGGTCCCTTCTCACTACTTCTGCTTATTACCTTGAGCTTGCAATAAACAGACCATTTATTTATATTCTATTATGTGCATATTGTTTCTGTTTGCAACTTGTTTTTTCTTCTTCAAAGAAGAAAATTACATTGTTAATTCTAGTAAACCAAAATTATATTTTTAACTGTTATGTGCTTAGAGTAAAATTATTCCGTGATATAGATTTGAGTGGAGGTATAGACGCTATAAAGTTTCTATCTCACTCCCACAATATCATCAATGTACCTTCGTATCTTAAAGGATTTACGATCACGAGCATATTACACCTATTGAATCACCATTGCGTATTTCTCGGTTTTCATTCCTCAAAATTTCAATTTTGTTTGAAATCCGTAATTTAAGAAATAATTTGTGAAATTGTTCATTTTCGCTTTTTAAGTGTAATAATTAAATCGTATAGCTGAATATAAATTTCCAAAGATATTTGAAAAGACTAAAAATAATAACTTATTTTTATTGATCGAGTAAATGTTTTTATTCGAGAAAACCAAAATAAATTTATAAAACGAGACCGCTGATCAACATACATTAAGCAGAAACCCTTCATCAGTGCCGGTATATCGTCGTCTCTGTAAGGCAAATCGTGAGTCAAGCCGTTTTTTAGAAACACCTACACTCCATCCTTCAGTCTCAACAACTTATTCTTTTTCCTCCCGGTTCGTCACTAAATTCTACCTCCTAACGCGCAGCCAATTGACTTTGTAATATTTACTATCGTGTTAATATTTACTATTGTTGTAATAGCATTTATTGTTGTAGTAATATTAATTGTTGTAATAGTACTTTTGTTGTAATATTTGCTATTGTTTTAATACATATTTTACTCTATTCACTTTTCCCCCCTTCTTCGGATTCTTCATGGCAGCATCCTTTTTTTGCATATCTCCGTTTCCCTTCATCTCGCTCCGTTTCATTTTCTGCAAGCTTTTTGGGGATCGACCTCTCTAGGCCTCTCTGCATGGAAGCCAATGCACGGATTTACTTACGGAAGGAAAAAGATTGGAGACTCGCCACCGAGGCGAATATCCGCCTCCAAACGAAATTCAAACATATGGATCGAATGGAACCCTAGACATTTCATCCCGCACCGTCACGACCTTTTCCCGAAGTTCACTTCATTCTAAAGAGCAGACCAACGGAAGGAAGGATGGGTCAAAAGGAACCTATCACTCTCATCAGTTGTCAGCACATCAACAGCGCAGCATTGACGGCACGACGCATCACGTAACGGTCCTAGTATCGCCTTGGATCAACCTCGAACGCCATTGTTTTCACTCCTTACTTTCCACCAACGTCGTCGCTTTCACTTATTCCTGAATTTATTTCGTGTGCCTTTCCCTCCATACTTGGGACGATTCATTTTTCCTCATAGGAACCGCCTTCGTTCTCAGGACTCGAAATATCCCCCTTCTTGCTTTCGATGATTTCGGCAGAACACCTTTCTCTCATCGCACAATGGAAGAGTGTTTTCTCCGCGGATTCATTCGTCATCATTATCCCTTATGAGCACATTTATAACGCTTCCAATCTTCTCCTTTCTACCTCAGGGTTTATTTTTTCCGTGCCTCGACCGTAACAAAAGAGAATGCCCCAGCTTAATTTTCCGTTGAATTTAAAAACTCTGTTACCATCACGGTCCACTGCCCTCCGTTCACGGTAGATCAACCCCCGTATTGTTCCTCGGAGGATTATGAAAAGAGGTATTAGGCAGATTTGAAATATTTAGGCCTCCCTACGTTCGAGGGCTCCCGTAATAAATCTATATTAAGCCGAGGTATTTATTTTTCTCCTCCATTTAATTTGTGGGCCGATGTTGGCTTATATTTGTACGGGTTGCGCGAAAATATCACCCAAGCTTTTTACTTGGTTGAGCGTTACAATTTTATTCTCTCAATTTCTTAAAATATAAGAATATTTTGAGGTTAATTTCTCATTTAATCAATGGAATATAGAGTAGGAGAGGCCCTACTAAGGTGATAGTACTAATAGAGTATTGGTTTCGACCGATATGGGGTATTTCAGCAGTGCCGCATGCAGCATACTCGCCCGATAATTCAGATACCGTGGGATCGAGTCCTGCCTCGTAGATGGTTTTGTGTTCGCCCAGTTGGTTTTTTTACTCTGTTTAAGTAGGTGCAAAATGACGGTATTCTCCAACAAAACCTTACTAAAAACAGTATAAAGAACACAACTGTGTATGGGTACAGGTAAATTCTACTCCCACAAAAAAACTACTTTAGAATTGTAGGCTGTGGGAATGCAAAAAAACATATTTCAAGAAATCGTTTTATTAGTGACCAAGCGGAATTCCCTCATCATGAGATGTTTAGGAGGAAACACTGCAATCCCACGTAAAAATATTTGTTTTAACGCATGGTCTACGTAGTTTAACACCTATTGTAGTAGTTCAACACCGACAGTCACACATCAATGGTGTTGAAATTATATTTTTATGTGAAGTTGAAGTATTTCATTATAAACCTTTTTAAAATATTACAAGCATTAAATATCACCCCACAGATTTATTACAAATAATATTTCCAGATTATTGGAAGCCACAGCGATGTCAGACGATTTATTAAGTTCACATTTGTACAACAATTTTATTTTTCCCTTCCTTGTCCAATTCATATCGATAACGACATCCATTGTGGACATACTGTTGCTCATTATTCCCTCACGATTCACATTTTTGGCAAAAAAATTCGTAATTGTATAACCTCCTTGAAACTTCTTTGTCTGTTCGAGTAGTAGTAAGATTTTTTGTTTATAGGGTTCTTCTACGGATGTGATCATTTTGCACCTCTTCAAATCATATGAAAAAAAAACCTTTTCAACAAACACAACACCCATGCCCTAGGTGGAACAGGAACCCGCGACCTTTTGGGTTAGCCGGCGAGCGCGCAACCCCTAGAGCTAACCCGGTTGGCGGTCTGCTAGATTTGTCCACTGGTCTAGTCATATTAAACATTAGCCATCATTACAACATTAACATGAAAACATTGATGCAAAAACCTATTTTAGTAAATAAGAACTCGGATAATCTAATAACTACAACATGGTTTGAAAGAAAAAACTTTGCTTTTTCAAAAAAATTTAACTTTATTCACGACCAGTTTCGTAACTGCGTGACATCTTCTGAAGATGTCACGCAGTGACGAAACTGGTCGTATCAACTAGTCGTGAATAAAGTTATTTTTTTGTGGAAAAGCAGCGTTTTTTTCTTTTATACCAGCATTGGATTTCCACCAAGTGGTGCCAGTCACCATTTCATAAACTACAATATGATTCACGCTGTGGATGCGTCAACGAAGAGAGATACATATGTCAAAATTTTAGTAAAAAATGGAGTCGCGATCTCGAACATTTGCCACGCCCTGACTCCCCCACTACTTTGTCGATTCTTGTCCAATGACCGCAACGCTCTGTGTGAAAGTGCCAGGCGAAACGAGTAATATATGTATGTATTTAAACGCACCTTGCACGTATTACGAAGTACCCACGATGCTGAGTCAGGCTATTATGCCTGCAAACGAATTTACTGAAGAACATATGTCAGCATGATAATTAATAATAAAAACATTGTCATTTGTTACAATATTTTATTCACAAACCGAAATAGACATTTTGATATTTTATAAAATTCCTCCTCTTATTATTCATGTCTACAACAGTTCAATAACCCTTTTGCCGGAGCAGTTGCCGTGAATTGGACCAAAATGTGACCCAATTTATGATGGGATCCTTAAGACCCCTACGTACATCCCTATATCACGTCCCAATCCCTCAAAGAGAATTATGGCAGGTGTTGTCACGCCAACAGGCATGAATATGTATGCTAATGTACCTGCCAACACTAAGTCCCAACTACCGATAAGACCAGCCACAAATCTAGAGATTATGCAGACCGACTCACTCATGAGACGGAAGTTTGCGTGGCTTTGGGAGAAATTGAAATTATTCATGGACTGAATGCGTCTCGTGAGAGAGAGAGAAGCTGACTTCACTGAAACGTTGTAGCTTACTGAATACTAGTCACATTCCCTGAATGTAATGAACGTAAAAATATTCCTTCTCCTATCAAAAACGCAGGGAGTTTTCATCTCGGGCCGGGAAGTCACAAGGTTAAGATCGTTAGGTGATACGTATGAAAGTAGAAATATGTTCAACTTAGTTATGTTCTCAGCTTTCTTCCTGGAGAAATTATCTTAGCTGTAGTGCAGAGAGGCGACAGAAGAGAGCGCAAATAAGTGCCATGGAAGTCGACAATATTATAGATGTGTCATTTTTCGCTTTCTAGGGCGCGCTAACCGCAGTTCCTTACGTTTTCAGGGATAAGACACATCATCAGCAAATGCGCAAATCCAAGACCAATAAGTGCCCACGTCAAGGTTAAAGGGCGTCACGTATTTTGACGGAACTACTTGGCATACAGGTTTTCCTTGTCAACCGCGAGCATTGGTTATCCGCGGTCTACGTTTTGAGCAACATCTTTCTCAACCGCGGGTAAGTCCCCCGAGTATGAGCGGTTTTGACCAGCCACTTATGATCATGTCAAGTCAATATTTTAAGAGATTGATTCATCTTTCTAATGTTAATAGATAATGTAAGCAATGTGACGCACAGAATATTTACGTTGAGAATTAACCCTGATCCGAAGCCATTAATTCTAAAACAAATTTATAGCAAGCTCCAAAATTTCAACACAGATGAAATTGAAACTGATTTTAACTTTTCGGCATGGCTGTCGGCTATTTTACGAGAATTCACTATCGAAGTTTAGGAGGGAATATTTCTGTTCTTTTACAAATGTTTAAATAAAGTTGCACGAATTTTCATTATACTTGGGTGGGAAACGAAATCAAAAACCCCGATCTTGCATATGCTTAGTGGTTTCCCTAAAGTATCCTACGTGGTCAATGAGGGGTACCTGCATTTGTTTTGTCTAAAGGAGAAACAAAATACTACATAACAACATTCCACATTTCATTTCAGTGTGAAGTGTTTCCTCAAAATATTATTTCCTCTGTGAATTTCACTCTTTTGCTGACATTAGAGTCCAGTTTGATGGAAAGGCATTCATTGTCTGTGTTCTCTGTTGTGCAAACGGTCCAAATCCAAATAGTTTATAAGGGTTTCATGGCAAGGGTCTGGAATTTTCCACCCCAAGCCGAGTCACCACAAAACCAGCGAATCCCTCCAGGGATTCTAGCGCACTGGAATGCAGTGGAGATGACCTACTCTACATTACAAAAAAAACCTAGTGGACGAAACTTACGTCGGAAATGTATCGGGGATTGATGTTCAAGTACATGACAGTGTTTTGTTAGCTCACGGTTGGAGAAACCGAACTATTAAAAATTTCATGCCATTATTCACACTCCAAGACTTTTGGAAAAATAATTGCAGTAGCATAATATGTAAAATAATAACATGATAATTATGGGTAAAATGCTTCAGTAACCCGAACGAGCAGGAAAGGGAATTAATATAGAATAGAGGCTATTCAGAGAGGATATGGACAAATTGAAGTGCGAGAGATCGTCTTCTGCTCTCCTGTGCGAAACTCCTTTATAATGCAGTTGGTAAATACAACTTTGCAAATTCCACAAAGTAACACTTGTTTATTTACGACCGGTTTCGTATGCATGCTAAACATCAGCAGGTGTCTACTCTACAGAGTAAAGATCCAAACAATGTAGAATTGATAACGTTGAATATTTTCACACAATAAAGAGAGCACGGCTTTGTTTCTACGGTACTCGTCACCATCTGTTGATCGCCGTTACTATTGCATTCAAAGGGATTGAAAAAAGAATACATACATTAATCTATATTTTACTACCGAATTCTACATTTTAAAACAAATATTTTCCCACTATGGGTGTTTAAGGAATATTTAATGCTAAAATGCCATTAGAAATACTGTTTTTATTTATAGATCTTTGAAATAATATAGCATTGATAGCTTTGTATATTGTTTTATTATGGAATCCCAGTGTTACGACCTCCTCAGTTAATTATCTCGTAAAGATCATCAGAATCTAATGATGTTTACTATCTAAATTTATTTAAATTTATATAAGATCTATTTATTATATTGCTATAGAGTTATATATAACCTGTGAATTAAAAGAAGTATGTATCAACATGTCGCACAGAGAGGAAAATAAACGGAGCAATAGTCGCAGTTGAGGACGTTGTCACGGATATTCCGAAATAAACAGAAAAGTTTCAGGGAGTCGGAGAAGAATGGCAGAAAGCATTACGTGAGCGCTTGTAATGGTGTGAACAAATGAGGTATAATTTTAACAGAAAGGTTGCCGGTTGAGATAATCCACAGCATAAGAAGTATGTATTTATCAATTAAGGCCAAGTGGCGTTTTGATCTCAACCCTTTAATTTTGGTGGACTTCCTTTGCTCTTGCACAGACTTTAATTCATAAAACTTACCGTTTACATATTATTTCAAAATAATCTGTTTTTTCCACAAAAATCAACGCTGGAAGAATATTAATTGCAGTCACGTTATCTCAGATATTCCTGGCCACCTATTCTTCTGCAGCATTATTGATCCTAGAATTTCCGCTCCCAAAGCGTTTATTCTCCGCTGCCTTTTTTTTGAGAGCGGAGTGGCCTGCTATTACTGGCCGAAGATCTAGGTTCTCGCCCGCTGTCGAGTTAGTCGAGAAATGGAAGGCCGGACCCAGCTGGGGGACTCTGCTGTCTACACTCGCGATGGAATGCCTGTCTTTTTTTTTCTTCCTCGGCGTGGAATCGAACATCTGTTGGAGACCATTAAATCCAATCGGTGTGTCGAAAAGTTGCCATGACCTCTTGCCTTCGGAAATGTAATGATTAAGTTCCAGGGGGGGGGAAAAGTATGAGTTAGATAGATTCAGGTTTAAACTTTATGACACCTCTTTAATCCAGTAATGAAAATACATTGTAGGCTCTATAGGAACATGTTGAAGTGGCCGCGTTTTCTCAGGATATTTTCGTTACCTGATGACTTCGTCTACTCCACGCCACCGAAATTCTTTAAGTTTTAATAAAATTATAATTACTCTACTCTTTTATTTTCAATACCATGTAATTTTTCTGATTCTTGGTATTGTAGTGGAATATTTTTTATATGGGATGGGTCAAAGAATAGGGTAATCAAGCATCTGCTCCAATCGCAAAAAAAAATCCACTTTGACCACCAGAAGAGCCATCCGGTACGTGAAAACCTCTAGTTTTGTGTTAGTACTTGAGTTTAATTCCTAACAGTTCAAGCCCTGCTACATTCTCTTATCCTACAAACATGCTTTTGTATATCTCTTATAGGAAAAATAATTTGAACCCTCCTTCTGTAAATAGTGTAAGTAAACTTTAGAAATTACGGATCAAATTAAATTTGAGAATCATGATCACTTAAATTAACTATTATATAGCATACTGCTTTCTTATAAATAAGAATATCAATGTATTGTTCCACATTTTGTGAATCAATACAAAGTGACTATATGTTTGACTAGGTTGAATATTACACTTTTTATTAACTCGAGATGAATGTCTTCAACATAGAATTGAATGCAGGTAATATATATTCAGAGGAAATAGTTAAGTGTTTAAAATACATGAATAACGCTCTTAACAATTTTTTTTGCTTTTTAAGTACCTAGCCATTAAGTTTATGGTGTGCAAAACATCCACTATGTCAATCCTTCTATCATCAATCAATTTATTGCGCATACATTTAGTTTTTCCGAATTATTTCTTGTATGTAGTCGATTTCTTTGGTTACAATGTATTCAGTATTTTTTCCTACCTATTTTTATAACTTTTTTTCACATTTAAGATAACTGGGAGTCACCATGTTTCGTCACCATAATGGCTTTTCTTTTATTAGTTACGATGATTCCACCGTAGAAATTTACTTTCCAGCTAATAAAACAGTGAAGTTTAGTTCGATGACAATAAAAAAAAAGACAATACTTAAAATTATGGACGAAATTTGGCCGCACAAAAAATTCTTGTCCGCCTATTTTCTTAGAGATGTTACGCTTCGGAAGCGAATCGATTCGATTCTACTTCCAACGAATGTCCTTCCGATCCTTTTCTTTTTTGTCTCAAATTTATGGATTTGAGTGGAGAAGAAACAGACTCGACGGGGTTGCATTTCGCACCGGGACAAAAAGGCCAGGGTGCCTCAAAAATTTTCCGACTGCAATGCGCCAATTCGGAATGGAACAAATTCGCACTTTTGCGGAGCGGGCGCCCGCGCACACCTGCCGAAATCCTCGAAACGATCGACGACTATTATTTCGCCGGAGTTCAAGTGAGATATGGCGGCCATATGGAAGCTTTCAGTCATGCGGGGTGAGGGGGGGGGGGGGGCGTTGGATACTCCGCACCACGCCGAGAAATTTTTGAGTACGCCTCCCAATGAAGGGGGGCTTATTAATGCGGTGAACTTCCGTCTTCGATCGACAATTATTCACGGAACGAGATCCCACTTCGTCAATCAGTGACAGTTGTAGTCGAAAAATTTTTCAATTTTACAAATTGCACATGCAAAATTAAAACATCGTGAACAGGTGCAAGAATCGTTGTTAGTCCGAGCAATCGGAAACCAGCCAATAACGATAGCGATCGCATAGTGGATTACGGCCCTAAAGACCTCGGAAAAAAAGGGCACGTATTATTCCCGAGAGGCCAACGGTGAAATTCCCATTAACAAAGGGGCTTACTTAAAGCGGAATTCGTCTCAGTTGATCTAAATGAGCCTTTGTGGCCAATATTTTTTTTTTTTTTTTGCTTCCCGGAGTTATTCCAGGTCTGTAAAAAATCAAACCCCTTTAGTTCTTCATTCGGAAACCGATCAGGAGAGGCGCCATTGTCCCCAACCCCTTCCTCTCTATTAATATCGGCTTGATGACGATACAGTTGGTGTGAGGGCATCAAATTGGAGAACATGGGATGTGAGATAATGCCGCGAGGGTGTGGGGGAGGGCTGTGGAGGGCTGAGCGGCAAGAAACGGTCCATTGGTCGTCGCCTGATCGTCGGGGGATGCTGGGGGACGGGGCGCCTGAAGAGGACGTGGGTGGATGTTAGTTTTATCGGTCGAATGTCCATGTCGGGGGGGGATATTTTATCGATGTTTCGAGGGGTGGGGTGAATCTTTTGATCAGCAAATTACTTTTTTGAACGGTCACATATAATATTATAATATTTTATTTATTTATTCATTTACAATAGAATCTTGCAGTTGGCTACAAGCCAGGTGGAAAGTATAAAACATGAATGAAACCGATGAACAGTTATAATGCAATACAGCAATACAAATTCACAATTAGTTATACAGCAGTCATAATACAAAAATAAAATTAAAAAAAGCACACTCTCAAATGCATATTTATAAAAACTGGATTCCCACGTGTGTTTATAAAGTTAAATTGGCCAACCCCTTCCTAAAACATTTAACATTTTTGCAACCCTTGCTAAAATAGTGAGAGGATTTTAGGGAAAGGTTTATTTTATATAAGTAAATTAAAAATCTCATAACCTTTTGGATACTTAACCTCTTTCTTGCAATGATATTGTGCTAGAAGGAATTTCTAATACTACGCTAACTATTTCAATATGGAAACACTGGAATTTAATGACATGACCTTTCACCTCGAACATAATTTGATTTATTTACGCTATTCCGTCTGTTTCTGATAATGTATCTTTCATCTTGGGCGCTGATATACGCCACGTATCTTTAGGTTACACATAGGGAGTTATTGACCTAAGATGCCAAGAACCTTTGATGACTTATCGTTGGGATTCAGGTTGTCCGTGAGCGTCGGACCAAAAAAACCCTTTCTCAGGGGGGTTTGATACCAATAAAATGCCCGTGCCTTAAAAATTTTAATAATAGATGTTTTAGATATTATTGGGACGAATGCATTTTGGGACCTTTCCAGTTTCTATCAGTGAAATAAGGCCATTAGTAGATCTTAAATTTTTTTTTATGGGAATGGACCCTGTCTGGCAAAGGGATGGTGAATCACAAGAAGTTCCAAATTTCCAGTTCTTATTGCGAAAATTTAAAAGATAAAGCGAAGGTACTAATATCGTAGAAAAATCCCCAATGTATATATTAATTTTTAAATCGATAAAAATGTCAAATTTGACATTATGAAAGAACACAAAAGAAAACAATATGTAACTTTGAATTTAATATGAACTTTGAAAACAATTGTTTCAATCATGTTTCTGTGTTATTTCCAAAGCGAATATTAATGAATTCAATCGACATTGGCTCGATTTGGTAAAACCACATTGTGATTAGAGGCACATAAGAATTTAACAGTTTCACGGGCAAAATTTTTATTATCGCACGACCGTTTTCGTCAAATAATTGACGTCACCAGGTCAGATTCATTTGTCGAAACCGGGCGTGATATAATAAAAACTTTTCTCGTGAAGCCGACATGGTTTTATTTCCTCTAATCATGAATATTAATATTCAGAGAAAAGATAAAGTATATGCATGCAACCACTAAAAGGCAGTGATCACGTATTTTATCGGATTTAATAACTATGTGGCCCGGTCCTAATTTCGCAAATATCAAAATAAATTAGGTTTCACGAATTTAAAAAAATACTTGCTTTACAAATTTATGTGGGTGAAAAATCCATTAAATAAAAAAATTGTTTTCCGGAATATATAGCTACTGATACTTAAGGAGTTATACACGATGGTTTTAGGATGTACTATGTGCAAATGTATATTCACAAGAAAATGAAAACTGAAAACATTAAGTAATAATCCACAGACCTATTTTCAAGGTACGACTAATCGACTCATAAGCGTCATCATTAGGCACATACGATGGTGACATCTTTGCGTTGAAACTTGCAGAGACTTGATAGTAAAATTCTGTAAAATATTACGAGTTTTTCAAGTTTTCCTTTTCCAGTGGATTAAAGGAGTTCTCGTTTTTTGCCGTGCAAAACCATCCTATATCCAAGAAGTAGGTTATATAGAT
>WURS02376777.1:0-37580 GCA_011762765.2 Rhinocypha anisoptera
AGATTTGATCTAGATTGTTTTATTTTGACATAGAAAATGTGACATGAATTCTGAAACGAATGCATAAGCATGCCGTACCGGCAAGCTAAAAATACTACTGAAAGTGTAAACAGACAATTCGCCATCTAGTGATACTGCAACAAAACAGATGGCAGCAGTGCAGTTTGCTATTGCAAAGTTATCTCGCAAGATGGCGACTGGTAAGTGAATACGGCAAGTTGTACTACTGTATTTAGGAATGCAAAAACGTAGAAAGCTTGATAAAGCACCACCTGATTAAATCACTGATTGTCGGCTGTTGGCCAATGGTAGTACTACTCATGCAACAGTGCCGTGATGTCTACGTGACTGATTACCCTCTTATCATCAATATCAACATCATGATTAGTGGGATAGCGACATGTCTCTGATTTGCCCTTTAGTTCATTCAATCCTTGTACAACCATTATCTTCTTATATAAGTTATAACGTAATACCACTGCAATACAAGGTAATCAATTTTGGTTTTCTAATTACATGTCACTGCACAGAGTATTTGTTTTTGTACATTTTTTCATATGGTCATTAAATTAGTCTAAAGTAGAATGCAATTGCTACTGCAACTATCAAGATAAACATTTGTTTCTTAGTTTCTAGTACACATTTGCATTGACAGAAAAGTATAGTTTTTATTTATATATTAATACACTCATACTAATAAAACCAGAAATAGTTTTAATGTGTGTCAAAGTAGTTAAATAGGATGTAAACGTATTATGTTACTGTTTGTACTAGGAATGATTGAATGGAGGCTAAGTTTACTAAACTGACCTCCTCATAGTTCTTGTGGATTACGAGTTGTAATCGTTGAAGCATTTATATTTTGTTTTTTATCGATAAATAAAGAGAATGATCGGATTGGACCGATTCTGTCCTTCAACTTACGTTGGCTCAAATCGTTCATTTATTTGATTCTTAATTGCATCACGTCCTGTGGTTTTGTGATTAACGCTGCCAGATCACTTGATGACGTAAGACATTTACGAAATTCACAAACTCATTTGTATAGAAAGATTTATTTATTAATTAGATACATCAAATACAGAATTATTTGGACTTGGTTCAGCTATATTTTTGCTGTATATACCATAAAAATTTTTAAAATAATGAACAAATAATAAAACAGATAAATTTAAATAGGTTAATATATAATATAAAAATATATAATTTACGAAAAAATAAAAAAGATCAGATGGCAGCACATGGAGGTGAGTATCGGTTGAGCTCTATTGTGAAGTGGGTAGAGGTGAGAAATGTAGAATTGGTTAGAGCAACTTGGACAGTCGCTTGCTAAAGTTGCTAAAGATAGAATGGGCTTTGCTCTGACTTGGTGGCTTGCTCCATATGGGAAACTCGAACGTAGCTGCCTGTGTCAGTTTCTGCTTCTGACTCTGGCCATTTCGGAAAGCCTCGAGGCTAAAGTTGTCTACCGTTGGATACTGGAACGGGCTTTGGGCAAAGTACGGCGCAATGGGCTGCTGCGCGTGCGACACCGAATAGATGAACTGGGTCGGGTGAGGATTGCCCGAAGGCCCCACTGGGCTCGACTCGGCATAACTCGACTGTGCATTGAACTTGGGTGGCTGTTGATACCGTAGCTGCTCTTCCATTTGCTGCTTGGGGTTATATCTGGTTCGAATCACTTTCAATTCGGGTGCTCGGTATTGGTAAGCTGCAGGATTGTAGTCGGGTCCGGGCTGCCATTGAGGTTGTATTGAAGGATTTTGAAAGGCTACAGGAGGGCTAGAAGTGATTGGGGCTTGATGATCAACTACCAATGAGTTAGGTCTAATCTGAGTTAAAGGTAAGTCTGATTCTGGTGCAGGTTGTGAGTTAATCTCCGACAGTTCAGTTGGCATATTTGTATTAGTCTGGTTATGTGAGTGCAACCACTTGTCAGTTTCAGTTGGCCCGCTGGTTGACTGAGTAGATTTTGTTTTTGACTCATCTCTCTCAGCAGAACTATCATTTGAGGTAGGTTGCACTTGGCGAATATATTTCAGAAGATGTTCTGGTAAATTAGAGTACTCGGATGAGGATAACTCGGGACGATCTGAATTCAAGGGTGACATGGCTTGATTTTGGGATTCAGGCTGGTACGTTAATGGCGGGCGCTGTTCGTTCACATCCGTCAAATCGCTTGTCTTGAGTGGAATGTAAGCAATTCGCACGGGTTCTTGTATTTTAGAAGGTTGCTCAGGTTGATATGAGTGGTCAGGCACTTTGAGGGGCACTGGCGATGGAACATTTTCGTAGCGAGGACGCTCTACTGTGCGTTGACGTACAACCACTCGACCTCGCTGTAGGTGATTGGGTCGAGTTGGGGTGGGAGCAGGACGATTCTCTTGGCGTGGTTTGTTCGAGATGCGATCACCGTAACGTAGTGAGCCACTTGGTAACACCGACACAGGGACTATCTCACTGGCATGACCACTATAGTCCGTTTGCAACATGCTAGGTCTGTGCTGGTTGTACGACTGCGAAGAATGATAGTTGTTTCTATAAGGATGCTCGTGCCCGTAGTTGTACGCCTCTGAAGGGCCATAAGGCACGTACACGGGATATGTATGCGAAGCTGCTGCTGCATATGAACTTTTTTCTTTGTATGAAGGAGGGCTGTTCACGTACACCACTTCGTCTTTGCCTTCGATGTGAATTCTGCTAGATACTATTAGTTAGCTTCAAAGTTGTGTCAAACAGCGGAAGTACTTACGGCACCGGAATGGGAAGAGGTAAAGGCACTAGCTTGATCTTGTTGGTCAATGCTAATAAACCGATCAACTTGAGTTTGGTCATTAAGTCGAGGTCTGCATTGACTGGCCGTAAGAGTTGGATCTGCATTAAACACTGAGCAGTAACCAAATAAACCAGGGTCCAGAAGGCAAGACGCCGTCGGTGTGGCGTGTGGTAAACACTATGGAGTCGCATCTTGACGCGACAAATACTTTCACTTGATGGCAAGATGCGGTACTGATAAGGATGCGGACGTGTGAAGTGTGTGACGCGACGGTCAGCGCTCGACTGATAGCATCGAACTTCGGTGAATTGTCTTAAATTTGGCTAATTAATAACTGCCATCTCGGCTTTTCCCTCCCTCCTGGCTGTCCCTCACTCTGACCCTTTTCATCAATGGTCAGCTAGTTGGTTCTATTTTTTGCCCTCTCACTGTCTCTCTTGTCTCTCGCATGTGCTGGCTGGCTCTTTCTCTTTCAGATTCTCCCTTCACCTCATCGGTTTACCGTTCACCTCTAGCGATAGTATTAATAGACGATTCGATTTGGAGGCGAAAGAGTGGACAGGACAGGTCGGTGGCGCGGTGGTCACTCTCCCCTGCATGAGCATTCGATAGGCGATTGACGACAAGCCAGTTATCGGCTAGTGGGCTGCGTTCCAATCGTGCCGAGGCACCGCGGGCGCCATGTTCGCACCAAGTGAAAGCAAATCTCACCTCGTTGTACGCTCACCCACCACGCGCCGACCCATTGCAATGAGCATGATCGCCCACCTCAATCTATGCTTGCTACCACTTGGGGCTGATCACCATTCAAATAATGTCATTAGAGGATTTACTACCGATGAGCCGATCAATAATGGCGCGCGCTGATAGAAACTGAGCGCGCACACAAGTCCCTCGGCTCTATATTAACATCCAATGGGACATTTGCATTGAATTCAAGTCCACACACTGACCAGTCATCATAGACTAACCCTAAAGATGATCAGATGGCGATGCCGACAAAGCATACATCAACTAGATTACAGCCAATGAGATGCGAGCTTAGTCATTGACAATGCAACTTACTGATTGCCATGACCAAGATGCCCACACGAAGATGCGGCGTTTGAGATCGTTGCAGACAGATTACCATAAAGTCAGCGATCGCGCCGATGGCTCAGTGGCTACAGGCGACTACCATCAATCATAGGTTAGGACCCGTGGCCTCAATCGATTAATCGCATTGATTTGGGATATTGGTGAACACTTGAAGTATTTACCAGTGCCAACTCAACGTTCTTAAGGTAAAAGAATATATATTAATTATATTAAAAATCGTTCAAAATAGACCGGATCGATTGATGGCATGCAAATTAGCCAGCAACAATGATTGGCAAGAGGTGATCATCATAGGTGGAATGCCGAAACAAAGATGTAAAAATGGCGAGACACTTGAAAGCAGTTGTGTCTTATGTTGTGAGGTTGACTGCTCAATCAGGTACCGGAGAAAACTCAAGTGGTGTGTTGTGGTCATTCAATCGACAATCGATTCCTTCCAATTGGCACACTACACTCAAGTGGTGTGGGAGGGAGGGACACTGTGATTGCGTGTTCAGAATGCATTTGGGCATTTTCAAGCGCTAGTGCTGGTCAAGTGGATTCATATTTTGCTCTCAGTTTCCATTTTTAGAATGCTACAGCAGTGGCAATGATCCATTGCTAATGGACAGTTAGCACCTCGGCAGCAGTACTAATTGCTGGCAACGGGTCTCACGGGACGCCATTCATCGTGTCAATGTTTGCCCGAGCGACTTGCCACTTTTTTTGGTGAAGGCACCTTACCAATCCCACTCCAATGGAACTACTTTTTAGCGAAACAAATGATTAAGATTGTTGGCGAGCTCAATCATGACACCTTTGGCAAGGTGCATCCGTTCTTAGTTGTATATTACATCCATTGTCTTGCCAACTACCAAAGCAGATGGCTGAAAAATAGATAAAGCAAAATTGGTGCACAACAAGCGGGTTGACTCGATCAGTCGTGCACTGCTTGCGCGATCTACTCGGTGCGTGTCTGCTAGGATTACAAGAGTGAACAATTGCACTAGTTGGACAGCTAATCGAATCAACACGCAAGATTGGTTAGGCATTGCTGAGGACAATCGCAACATCGACCAGACCGCAGTAGCCGGACAAGGTATAATCAACGACGAGTCTGCTCGGTTGCAATCGCGGTCGATGCTGCTGTCAGTGGCATTCACTCGCCGGTTGGCAAGTCACTGGACTATCACTTGCCAGTGAAGCTAGTTTGCTCTGGCTTCAAGCAAAGATGTATTTAAATTGCTATGTTTAAAGTGTTACAATCAAAATCGATTCGAATTAGTTCAATACAAGATTAGCCTTTGGGTATTTGATGAACATTTCTAATCTACACCGAAACTGTGAGCGCGCATGCCCGGCGGCCAGCAAGCTGTATACACACATCTATGGTTGATTGAGCCGATCTTATCGACTATAAATAGCGTGCGATCGCGCCTTGCTAGCCACTCACCTAATGACAATAAGCTCGCGCAATGGTAGAAAATTAGGTAAACGAAAATGTATGCGAGATACTCGACGTTTTCTGCTACTACTCGCATTCTTGTACGAATAAGGCATTAATCATCTGTCGGACAAGTCAGTCTGTCTGTTGGCCCATGATCAGTAGCATCATTTGGCATCCGATTGCGCACCAATTAAGGAGAGAGAGAGAGCGTTGGTCGCATCGTATCGACACAAGCTCTTGCTCTCCCATCACTCTAGCACGTTAAACATTTCTTAGCGGCTATCTAATGTATTCAATGCGGACAATTCATTGCCAGACAGTAGCGTAAGGAGGGTTATAAATAGAGCACCTGTCGTGTGCCGTGCCCTTGTCGCACATTACGAGATATGATCTATGGTGTGTTGGGTGTCGAGTGGATCAAGTGGCACTAGTTTAGATAATGAAACCCAATCTGTCACGACGAGACTTGACAACCAGACTCACAGCCAAGACTGGCAGATAACAAGTGAATCGACCTTGGTGTATCTCAACGTATCTCTGTCGTTCGGCCACTTCCTACCACCACCACCATTGCACTGTTAAGCGATATCACTAATCACAGAGAGACACTAGATTCTCGTTGAAATGATTATCCAATTGCTCTATTCACTCTCGCCTGGGTATGTCGAGAGATTATACTTATCATAAGAGATACATCAACTATTTGAGATATGCCAAGCATATGAACTACGTTCAAGCAAGCAGATATACCATCAAGTGTGCGAGTCGCTCGTCAATCAATTCACAGTGAGTCGCCAACATCAAAACTTCTGTCGTTGCAGTTGCTATTCGCTGAGACATGGAAAAGAAAACAGACGTGACCGAGGAACACATCGATCGTCTTTTAGAGACTTTTGCGCAATTGAACCATTGCAATATTTGGTCTCGGGTTTCTCGAAAAGACTTTACCGTGCGACGATTTGCGTAAGATTTTGTCAAAAAATGTTTTTAGTTTGGCTTCAATAGAGTTCACTCCAGGCTTGGATTCGTCAACGACATATGTTGCTGCGAATTGACAGACGAAGCTCGTAAACGACTGTGCCGAAACGCGACGGATTTTCCTGCGGTGACGGTCAAATATGTACCAGATCAAACCTTTTTAAAAAATAATCCGGTTGAAACAGCAGCTATTCAGACTATGATTGCTGAGAATGGTCTTGGACCTAAATTAGTTCTAATTGCTGAAAAATGTCACATTACAGAGTATATCAAGGTAATCTTGCTAAAACATAGATGTCTATAGTGTGATAACGGGGTCAAATGACAGAGTCGTAACTACAACAACGAGGATGACACTGACGATGAGACAGTGCGTCAGTTAGCACGGGTTTTAGCTCGCTTCCACGCTCTCAAGCCACCAGTTTCGAAAGATGCACACCAGAACTGGCAAAGCATGTTTGACGATGTCACCAAGATGGACAACATAGGACCTCTTTTGGAAAAAACTCATCTGGAAATGCTGGAAAAGAATGCTGAGTTCAAGAAAAAATACTGTAAATAATTACTGCAATACTGCTAAGAATTGCGTCATGATTACAAACTTATATTCTGTTCTTACTTTTAGACAAAACTTTATCATTGATTGATGTCAAAGAAATATTTGATTCTCTGCGTGATTTAATCAAGAAATTAGATACTCCACACGTGTTTGCACATTGCGACTTTAACCGAGGCAACCGAATCGTCCAATTGGGTCCGGATGAGAGTGGAAATTTAACCAAGCGGATTTATTTACTGGATTTTGATTATGCCAACTACAACAATCGTGGAATTGACTTTGGGCGTTACTTCTCCAACTATCGCCACGAGGACGACATGTTTGGTGACGAGGGCTTTCCTACTGATCAAGAGATGGAACTATTTCTCGGCGAGTACCTTGGGGAGAGTGCTCGCCTGGTGGGCTCTTCCTACCTCGAGCATCCCGCCAACACATTGAACCATATGCGTGATGAAAGCAAACTCTTCACGTTGAACGCTTACGCGGTAGACGCGTTTTTTGGTCTTTTCATGTATATCAACAATCCAGATGGTCCACAAGCGGAATATTTCTTGGTATTTATTGAAGTATATTTCTAGATAGTTTATTCTAATCTCTATTTCTGATTTTCTAGAATCTTACTAAGACTCGCTTTGAAGGTTATCTCAAGTTGAAGAAACGATTCGTTGAAGATGGATCTCTTGATCGAATCAAGAATAACACACACTAGTTTTATATAGGTTTTAGATTTAGGATGTTTCAATTAAAAAAAATATGGTAAAATAATTTTTAAAATAAAAATTCTAAAACAAGGTTTTACTATGTTTTCAAAATTGAAATTAGTTTTTTTGTACGTTGTGTTATTAAAATTAATGTCTGTATAAATTATAACATTGTCAAAATAAATTTTTTAAAATACTTTTCTTAGTTACCAACGCTGGAATTTTTGACCACTACATGATCAACAGTAAACCCTCAAACTTACGCGTTGTTTAAGGCAAAATAGAAAACATTAATACAATTACATTAATGCCTTTTATTTTGCCTTTAAATTTGCAACAACGCGTAAGTTTGAAGGGCAAACTATACCAAAAAATACTGATAAATCTAATTTTTTGCAAGAGTTCTGGCGCTAAAGAACCGTCTGTCTCTTTAAAAAAACGCCGACAAAGCCGCCGAGGGCAAACTCAAGTTATCATAATTCGAAGGGATATGCAACAAATTTGAACATATACATGCCATATACATAATCAAAAATAACACTTATAAAAATTGAATTTATGTTACTAGTTTTTTTTTATTTAGTAATTGATGTACTCGGGTACAAGTGTGAATGACTCAAAAGTGCATTTCAGCTGAAAAGTTCAATTCATAATGTGGGCCAACAGATGGCGCTTGGTTGGATTTGTGTGAACAGCACATGTAAACATAAACAGTCACCTCTAAATCATCGGTGCGGATCAAATGATCATTTTAATCAATTTATAGATAGACACTCCTGAAGATTGTAGTTTTTCGAATCACTGCACATATCATTATATATTGAAAAAGCTCAACTTGGCTTACAAACCAAACTCATCTTTATGTATAAACTTAATTCGGTTCTACTGTCGTTTTTTATTTTTTTTTGTAAATTTTGTAATCATTATTATACTATAAAAATATTTACAAACTAAAAATGAGTTTCAAAGAAGAAACATCGGAAACATTTTGTGGCCTACCAGCTAAGGTTGACATGTACAACGGGATTTACATTGATCTGTTTGATCTATCCCATCCTACATCGACAGATGAGTTTCGGACCGTTCTCGATGGTGAGTGATCGGTGTGTTCTTTTGACTTGAGCTAAATCAAGTTCGATACTTTAACAGATGCATTGGATCAGTGGATCAAGGTCGGAAGAAGGTGCCTATGGTTTCGAGTGCCCTCTACGTTGTCACATCTCATACCGGTTTTTATTGAGGTAGAACTGAGCGAATACCATTTGTTTGCATAACACTAATTGTATTTTGTGCTATATGTGCGTACATCACTATTGCATTATGTTTTACAGAATGGCTTCGTCTTTCACCATGCGAGAACTAAATTTGTGATGCTAATCAAGTGGATCAGTGCTAACGAAAAAGTGATGGCACCACGTTATGCACACACTACAGTTGGAGTCGGTGAGTGTGTTCAGTAAATCATCTGGTTACGTAACGGCTCATAGTGTCATGTTTTACTCGAATTTAGGTGGCCTCGTTTATGATCCAAAAAAGCGAAAAGTACTGTTGATACAGGAGAAAAATGCTCGAGTGCGTATTTGGAAGTTTCCTGGAGGTTACGCCGAACCAAACGAAGATCTTGCCGACACTGCCATTCGCGAGGTGAAGGAAGAGACTGGACTCGAGTGCTTCTTTCAGTCAATGCTCACCTTTCGCCATCGGCATGACGGCATCTTTGGCTGTTCCGATTTCTACTTTGTTTGCTTGCTCTGTCCTACTGAGCAGAACCAAACTGTGCATCAATGTGAGCAAGAGATTGAGGCTTGTCGTTGGTTCGAGCTGGAAGAGGCCAAACAAGTGCTCTCTGGTTTCAATCGATTTGTGTTTGACAAGTTCTTCGACCAATACTCGCTGGGCGAAGAGGAGTCGGCCAGTGGAGAAAAGCTAGCTAAAAGTTCAATTTGTTCAAAAGTAATCGATTCTAAATATGGACATATTGAGCTTAAAGAGCGTGTCTACTCAGTCGAGCCCACTCCCCCTTTCCAGTGACTTGTTTGTCGATGTTTGGTTTTTATTTATTTTTATGATTTTTAAATTAATAAATGTAAAAATGAAAATGAAGGTTAATGAACATAAGTATTTTTGGGGACTTAGGGTAAGCAAGGATTAACCACGGAAGCCACGACCACCAAAACCGCCTCGAAAACCACCACCTCGGAAGCCGCCACCTCGGAAACCACCACCTCGAAATCCACCACCTCTGAATCCACCACCACGGAAGCCACCACCTCTGAATCCACCGCCACGGAACATTCTTCCGCCGCCACCTCTGAATCCACCGCCCCTGAATCCAGTTCCACGGAAACCTCTTCGAAATCCACCGCCACCGAATCCACCACGAAATTGGGCCATCGAGGTGCAAAGCATTGCAGTGAGCAGTAACAAGAACAGGAAGGTGAAGGAAAAAATCTTCATTTTGGAAGAAAGAAGAATGCTGAACACCTCATTGCTTGGTCGCACTCGACTGGTTCAGCTTGCGCGCTCCACCGGTACTGGTTCGATTGATGCACTGTCTGGCCAGAGTGCCACTTTTTATAGTTCACCAAAAGCGCTTGTATAAGAGTCAAGTGCGTTCCATGCATCCATCCAACGGTAGTGGTTTGGAGAGAACCAGTGACATGAACCAGTGAATGTCACCGTGTGATGACTGTGGTTTTTCAAAGTGATCTCCCCTCTCTGGTGTGGAGGTGACCACCAATTTAAATTAGCTTTGGTAGTAATGCACCCAGCCAAGGTTGACTTTGATATAGACCGGCTTCAAGTGACAACTACTTTTCATTGACATCTCCACATTGTAGAGCCACGTGAGTGCGATACTACGCTTAAAGTGATTGTCAAGCACAGAAACAGGGTGACATGAGATAGATCGCTTGGTGGTTGGAAGTAGTCAGAAGACAGACCTTCACCATCACTCGACCTTGGAATGCGATTGCTTAGACACTTCTCGCCACTACTCATTAGCGAGGCACACTTGATTTCACACCCATTCTGTTTCCTCCTCTCTACTTATCTCTGTCTATGAGATGTTCACCGCGTCAGTTCCTTATCGGTGCACCCCTTCATTTAGAGAGCGCAAACAAATTGAATAGACTGTCGTGCTTGGATAGACTCACTCGGTAAGATAAAAGCAATCGAGCATATTCTTGTTTCCAACAAAGAATTCGCAAAGGTGATTTGAATAGAAAAATCATTGGCCAAAGTGATAGTGACGCCTCATCAAACTTATCAGGTGGCACCTTGACTGCTCTAGGTCAGAGGTGACACTGTGGGCGGGTGTCGAAAGTGATCCAGCAGGGTGATAGCCTCTCAGTAGAAGGCATTCAAGTGGAGAATTGTGGTGAGTGCACGCGCAATTGCTGACAAGTCATGCCGCGATCTCTGGTTGAAACTGGTCGTCATCGAACGGAAGTTTATTGTCACTACCAGTGATTTATCATGTCCATTAGAGTAGCTCGGATGTTTTTGGTTCGCCTCCCGGTTCATTCTTGGGCGCCACTACCGCCGCCGCCATGACACATTCGCCGTAACCAACGTTCATTGTTCCACTTTGTTATTGTTTGCTGGCAAAGTGTCGCCATTTTACAAAATCATATCTATGGCCACGGCGAAGTGTTGATATCGAATCCATTGATGTGAGCATGCTAAGTAATGGTGGAGCGACGGGTGACGTACTATGCTTGTTGGCGCAGACGTGTCATATGCTAATTGCTTTTCCTGAACTTCTATCCTTGCTAACGCTAGTCATTGATTGATCACCGAGTTTGCATATCCTTTCAACGAATGCCACTTTGGAGATCAATCGATCGATTAATCTGGCAAGCAGACTAGCGCGACGGTAACAGCGTGACAAGCAGCATAAGGCGTGCACGCTAAGAGTCGACTGGCTAGGGACATATGTCCAAGTGCAATAAACATCCGCTTTGAGTTCGAGTTGCCGCAGCCAAAGTCCAAACACTTGGCTACATTAGGTAATTGAAACTGGTATTTTGGTTTTCCGCTGGCAGAAGCATGCCTTTTATGGTTTGGTTCAATCATCATCGGTTGCAATCACAGTCTCCAAATGATATATAAGTAGCAATCGGATTAGATGAGGATCATCATCAAACTCAACCTCTTAATCATAGTCAATATCGCCACTCGATCTCACACCATGAAGCTCCAATTGTTTGCTTGGTTCTTTGTTTGTGCCACTTACGTCTACTGGTAAGCGTAAGATGAGCTAATTGGCATAGTGACTAATTGTCTTTCTAGTCAAACCAGTGTTGAATCACTTGTAGAAACGGTGCAAACCACAGTGGCTTCCATTGAAGAGGTTCAGGGAGAAGATATTACACTAAAGCAAGAGTCAGTCAATCAGCCACCCGAGCTCGAGAGTACTGCAAGGCCAGAACCTGTGTTGGCTCCTGCAGCAGTGGCACCACAGTCAAGCTTTGTGCCATTCCATTCCCCACAGGGACCTTTCCATGCCCCACCACAGCACTTGTCACTGCAACGAGTGCGCCAATTGAAAATGCCCTACCAGTTTGTTCCCAACCACCAGATGCCTTCTCATTATCCACTTCGTCAAGTACCTAACTTCATTCCAATTCCGCCTCCAAACCAACCTGTTTTTGATCCAGCCATTGAGTGCCAAAGTAATATCTTTTTTTTTAAATCTATCTATAGTAAATAAATTTACTTACAGATTTTAACTCGAAACGTGAAATTGGAAAACGTTCTCTCGACCTTAAAAATATCGAATCTTTTTACTTAAGTCCGAAGAATCACGATGTGATGTTCTCTGTGTGTGGAACACTCTTGCCGGCTCACCTCATTCTCCTAGAATCACTCAGTCCCATTCTCGAAGGGTGGATTGATAAACACACTTCAGACAAAGACCTTGATAAGAATCCCATCTTGATTGAAAGCATCACCGACTTGGTAGGCACAGAAACCGCTAACAATTACACAGCCACATGTCCAAACGAAGATCTTCTCACGGCATTTAAAATCTTTCTTAAAAGTTTCTACTTTGGTGGCGCTGCTTTTGACGAGATAGAGCAACTCAACGTTGCCTTCATGGTATGGAATTTGGGACATACTTTTCTTGAGTCTGAGATTCCTCGACAGCAAATTGAAGACAAAATTTCTAAGTTGATTGAGATAAACAACTTGAACAAGGTGTATCAGTTTAGCAAGTTCCACAAAATTGAATCATTGATGAAAAAATGGTCCGCGTATATCTTCAATAATGCACCCATATTGACCGCTAGCGAGCATCTGCCGATCACTTGCGAGGAAATTGGAGGCGACACCGACTTTTTAGATCATCTACTGGAATCGCTCAACTTAAACCAGTCGCGCACCATCGCTTACATCCGCCACTACCTCAACACCTGTCCTGAGTTGGTCAACGTGACCGCAGCGGGCGCCAACCCTTTCCCACACGCGCTCTTTTTCTTCCGTTGCACCATTGATGATCTGAAACAGTTAGTGGAGATGGGTTTCATCAGTTACGAACACTTGGCCGAAGAACTCGAGAACAGACTACGCGCTAAGGAACGTCACTGCGAGGAGCAAAAAGCAGCACTTCGGGCAACACCAGCCAACTTGAGTCACTTGCACCAGATGGAGTTAATGGCGGGAAGGCATGTCGGTCGACGCGCCTAGACAACTTGGCTCGCTTCTCTGCTCATCACTCACCGATGACTCAATGTTGCTTGTAATGTTGCCTTTGGCAGTGATTGAATAAACTTCTGGTGGCATACATTGCGGTCAAGTGGGTGGGTTTGTGTGGCAAATAATGCACTGCTTCGTTTCCATCTCTGTTTCTACTCAATTAGAGCATGGAATTCCACTTTGTCTCAGTGTGAGTGGTGGTGCGGTTCGCGCTGTCAACCCCATCTTGGCAACGCTATGTAACACATAGGCACACTACAGCCACAAAGCGAGCAAACAATTGCATGTGAAAAATAACAAATTGCTCACATGAATTGTTTTAAGACGACTGAAAAAGGAAATGGTCGAATGGCTCGATGACTAACCGATGCTACTTGTTCGAATAGATTAATTTACAGTGATACTGAAATTAATGAGATTAAAAGAACCAAATAGAAGTAAGTGGTGGGTGCGTGTAAGAGTCTTGGCTTGGACCGATGATCTGCTAAGCAGACGGGTGGTGCTGTCAATCGAAGTGTGGTCCAGAGTATCACTCGCTTGCTAAGACAGACTGCTTTGCGATGCCATTCGCCTTGGCTCGTCTTGTCATAGTCACCAAGCGTAAAATGTCAAAATGAATTAGTCTGGCAGACAAGCATTGAGCTGGGACTGAGCTCGATGGCCTTGGCGCAACGCCAATGTGGATCCTCAGCGCGTCTACTATCAATCGGCTACCATCACTGTCGCTAACGGTCATCTAATTATTTTCCATTATTGTCCTTTTGTTTGCACTTGTTTTCTTCTCCGCTTCATATCAAACAGTATCGATATATCAGTAATTCGATTTTTGCTTCCCAATACACAAAACAGAGCCAGTGGTCATTGGCGATTGATTCATTCAAATCGCACCATTTTAGACCAATGAGATTGAGATTAACGTCGCATCCAATTTTGCCCTGGTGCTATGGCATTGAGCGTGGCCACCGCCAGGAACAAAGCGAGTGGGCCAGGCGTGTAACATCGCCAATCAAAACTAAATCGTGAAACGAGACCAGTCTCATCACCAAGCTCAGTATTAATTTCCATTAGCGCTCATCTTGGTGTGTCAGCCACTCTCACAGTTGTTGTTGTTGTATTGCCGGTTAGTTGTGCCATTGTGCCACAGTGAAGCAAATCAAAGCAATACATTTTCTTTTGTTGTTTGTTCTTTTTATTTCTTTTACTCTTTGGTATATGTGTGTACTAAAATAAATTCAAAACTTAAATGACATTCGTGCTTGTTAAAATCACCGCTGCAAAGAAGCAAGCGTAGAAATGTGGTTTACAAGTCCAACTGAGTTGAGATAACGAATCAATAACACATCAAACTTAGCGGCGAGTCGTGTTTGTACAGCGGAAGCAACAACTTTTAAGTCTTCTTAGGATCAATCACGACAGACGGTTAGACATCAGGGACGGCCAAGTGGACAGCCAATGAATTAACCATAATTTGCTTGCTGACTTTCCATGTGGAGAGCGAAGTGTAGCGAGGGCAGCAGTGGTGGTTGCACTGTGCCGCGCGCCCGAAGCCACTCATCCAGCCACTGGTCGGTCGGTCGGATGAAGACAAAAGTTTTCGCTTCAGAGAATTTTCTTAATCTTGTTAAAAGAAGAAAGCCTTCCAAAATTGCGTCCAGATTCTTACTGTCTGGCAAACTCAGTGTTGGCCACGGAGACCAGTGGAATTGTTTTTCTTCTTCTCTTATTTCCTTTGGCACTTGCACCACACTTGCAATGCAGTGCCGAGTGCTCAGAGATGAAGCTCTTGCGAATCGATGGAAGCAAGCAAAATGAATCAAGAGATTTTTTGTATTTGAAAATTATTTTCCTTTCTGCTTCGGATCGTTCGATTGTGCCCTCTCTCTCCCTCTCTTAGTGATCAGCAAGTAATGGAGATCAAATGGCACCGATGGCGACGAGTGATCGAGCTCAGTGAAGTGAACAACCAGTGAATGTGATCGCGCAAAAGAGAGAGAGACACACACAATAGCACCAGTCGAGTGGTGACGACTTGACGACGACTGCCATGCAGTTCCAAGTATGGATATTGCCTTCAACCATCAGCCGTAATGTTAATAATAATAGGTTAATCGTATCGTCTAGGCTTCCAGTAATACCACATCTTTTATGCAATGGGCTATCTATCAGTCACTGCGCATCGGGTTTGAGCTGGGGGTGATTGCTTTCCGACACATCCCAAAGCTAGTAATGCCTGCAAATGGCCCATAATGCGGACAAGGTGCCGGTTTTGCCGAGCCGTGATGGAGTTGGGGTCTGGCAATATTGGCTTCACCATAAATCATCGCCTTCGGCAGCACTGACCACTGTCCAGTAGATCACTTGGCGCTTCACTTTCACTCCCCAGCTTTGGTGATGATTTGCGAAACGTGAGGATGGCTCTAATCCAGTGAAAAAAGTTAATCTATTAATAATTAAACGGACTATAGATCTTGGGAAGATGATCTTCAATAATCATAAATTATGAAAGCAAGACTGCCGAGAGTG
The DNA here is from genome assembly GCA_011762765.2 of Rhinocypha anisoptera. Lineage (NCBI taxonomy): Eukaryota > Metazoa > Arthropoda > Insecta > Odonata > Chlorocyphidae > Rhinocypha > Rhinocypha anisoptera. The sequence goes on from WURS02376777.1 coordinate 15,762, forward strand.
GTGGTGGCCAAGTGTCACCCGCCGGTCTGGTCTCGAGTCTCTCATGCCCATAAATATTGCACTGCACACTCCATTCTCTTCTGCATTCTTGCCTTCTGGCCTCCCAAGCGCCTCAAAAGAAGCGAATGCTTTCTTTCACATAACCTTAAATATTTATTAAGTGACGATATGATCATAATAATCATCATAATGCAATTTGCCCTATCCCCTTCTTCGACAATCCACGCGCTTCACTTTCTTGTCCTCTATTTTTGCTTCAAATTGTGTAATAAAATTGAAATTTTGTCTGGAAAATATTTTAAATTTTTGTCTTAGAATGAAATCACTATTTAAGAACTACGTGAAACGTGGTGCTGAACCAAATACGATCAAAAGATGACGGGAAAGCCACTTTATAGGGGCCAAGCGGAATGTTTTTTTATCTCATCACTTTCTCATTTTCACATATTAAGTTTTTTGTTTGGTAAAATCAATATTTTTGAAAAAATAAAATGCAAATAATAAATTAAATTTTACACTATTTAGTCTATTTTAGTAGCGACAAGTGTGGAGAATATTTGAAAAAAAGAAACTGCGTGAATCGAGCTTAATTGCAATTTCCTTGAAATTGAATTACTCTACTCGTTTTTTTGTGTTGCCGCTGTGCATTCACGGGTATGCTAGAATGTTTAGAATTGAGCACTCACGTATGCGTGTGTGCATGTGTGCAAGACGGCAGTTGTGGTGCCAATATCTTAATTACCTTAGAAACACAAAACGATAGAAGCAATGGTTCTAAATTGATTTCCGCTTCTGGTTGGTCCTCTCTCTCTCTCTCTCTCATATACACCAAAAGAGTCTGTGAGAGACCCGTAATAGGGTTGCTTGTTTGCCCGTGTGTGTCTCTGTGTCGATAGGATGGTCGTTACCACTTCTCGCCGAATTGCTATTCTAATCATTTTTGCTTGCCAATGTGCTTGCCAACAAATGGATCGCATTGACCGATCACACACACACACACATACACTTCTTGGGTGGGCTCTTGTTTTCAATGTTTCCTTCCTCGTTGTCTGCTGGTGAGTTGGCACTTTTTGTATCTTTCTTCTCCTCCTTCTTTCAACCACAGCTTTCTTATGTTACTTCCCTTGGTAAAGCTGAATTATTTCAAGTGAAAAACACAGAAGACCAAAACCAAAGGAGAGTGGGAGTTTGTTTTGATGATTAAATTACTAATTCATTCATTCATCTAGGGTAGTATAGTTGCCACTTTCTTTGGTGACGAGTAGCAAAATACACTAAACTAAACACACACACGAGTTTGAGTGTCAAACAATGAAGATGCTCACGACAGTCTCTTTGGTTTTATCTGTTAACACCATCTCGCGCCCTAATGACCGATAACTTTGATGCCGAGAGTTTAGAGAGTCAACGAGCTAAGCAGGCGGATAGTCTCAAAATCAAGCGTTCTTTGTCAATGTCTTCGGTTTCTCAGAAACACAAGAGTGACGCTTTGCTTAATTACTCTTGACTGCTGCTTGGTTTTGCTATCCCGAAATACAATTCATCAAGCAAAACAAAGAGGGGATGAGATAGAGGAAGAACTACAGTAATGAAACCAGCACGAAGAATCACAATCGAACACAAAGCCACTCTGGTCGCTTCTAATCGAGTATTGATGGCAGCGAAAACCAAGCCATAGGCGAGTGACATAGGCGAGAAGAGAGATCAAATGTAGCCAACTGGCCAAAGCCAGATCGAGTCATTGCCATGATTAATGATGAACCTCGGGCATGCCTGGCCGATTGGCTGCTAGGCCCTCTCTCGGGCCTTACTACCACCACCACCACCACCACCAATTGAACGGCACCGATCGATGGCAACAATTAGGCGTAGGCGCGCTCACCCGAGCTCGAGTAGTGATAAATGGTTGCCGATTAGTATTGTTGCTACCGACGCCATACTTCTCATACTTACGAGGTTGGTATCATTTTAAATTTTTCAACATTGATCTGTTGGCAGCGAACGACACTCACCACTCGATGCAACCATGCAAAACTAATCAATCGCACTGGCGTTCTATCAGTTCATAGTGGGTGTCACTCTATTATTAGTCAAGTCAATTATATCAAATTTTTAAAATACGTTTTAAACTAACATTTTTTACTTTTTCTTTGTCAATTAATGCACTGGAATTTTATAATAATTATTTTTTATAAATTGTATTCATTTACATAATCACTAGTAATTATTATGTAGATACTATTGTAAATAAAAATAAATATTCCACTGTGGATCATGTGACAAAGCTGGTTTAAAGTAAAAAATTATAATTTATTGTTTATTCAAAATTCAGTTTTATAAAAAAATCTCCAAGACAACAAGAACAACAATAAGTAGTATAACAGTGGTAGAAGTGGTCATATTTACAATAAGTGTAACTGTCTGTGACACTTTATAAGAAATAAGTCAGAAGATTGACAGCAGAGAGTGAGATGAGGGATTGAGCCACCGATCAATTGAATCGGTGAGACGATTGGCCAGTGGACAGTAAGTTGGGCTCACCGCAGAAGCTTTTTGCCAAATTAAACTTGCAGCACAATCGTTCGAGGCGCAAGGCTAATTTCATTGCCAGCGTGTTTGCACCTCTAATCTAACGGATCAATAAAACAGACAATCGACTTTTTTTGAGTATAATTTAATTTCTTCTCAATTTTTTCTCCATTAGGTTAGCCAATCGTCGGTGCGCGCGTGGTCTCGATAGTCGTCTTGTGCTCTCTTACTTGCTTCCAAGAAAAGCAAGGCAGCAATTTGGGATCATCAATAACATCTGACCGATCTTCTAAAAGTCAGAAAAATAATTAATGCTATGCAGTAGAAAGATTTTTAAAAATTACATAACAACAACGACACCAGTTGTAAAGCTCAAGTAAGAGCAAGGGTCGATTGGACACCAGTCATTAGATGGATGGATGAACCGATTGGAGCTCGTCGCGCTTCATTGAGAACCTAGCAACGTGGTTGTAGTACTGGCTTTTATCGACTGCCCTAGATCCATTACTTGTGAGTTGGGCCCAATGCTTCAATGCTAATTGCCACCAGTTACTGTTGTGGAAGTTGCAGTTGCTGAAGCTGCGGGGGGCGTGGTTGCCACCGAAGACAAGTAGTTCTCACTGGCCTCTACCTCAAAGTACTCTGGCGCCGAATCGAACGTCACTCGAAATGAGCCTATTCGATTCCGTCGATTGGTTCGGGCCAACGAGCTAGTGCCACTCGGCGTGGCGTTGCCGGTTGACGATGCAAATTGACTAGCTCGATTAGCAAAGCCATCACTCGTCTCTTCTATAAAGTAATGCGCGTCAGAAGAGTCAGGCATGACGCCCTGTCGATTTGGACTGCTTGGGTTGTTATGCACTTGCACCTGAAGTGTGTTTGGCTCAAAGCTGTAAAGAGTACAGTACTGTTGCGATGTGTGTCCGGTCAAAGCTCCTCGGCTTGAGCAATAGCTGTCATTGGTCTGTGCAAATGTTGTGCCAAAGTTAGCTTCAGAAATTAGTACCTGATTAGGAACGGACTGAATGTGACAGAGACTCGTTTCGGTAATTTCTTGCAAATTGGCCATTTCCGCTCCCAGTTCGTCACACTCATTTTCGTCTTCTTTGTTGTCCTGATAGGCGGTCAGTAGTGCAAGCTCGGCGCGAAGTGAGCGTATTTCCGAAGCCAGTAGGTAGGCGATCACAATTTGCACTAGCACAAAAGCTAGCATGCCAATTAGCACGTATTGCACAGAGCTAGCTACTCGGGGACTTATCGAAGAGCTGAGAATGTTGGACCAAAAGGGAACTGTCCGAGTGGTCAATACGGGACGCGAGCTCTTTCCCCTTGCATGTTGCCAGGTAGTGTTGAAGAGAACTCCGTTGCTGCCCGACAGATGCTTGGCTGAGCTGCTTGGCTGATACCCATCTTTGATTGGTTGCTGAAAGCCGGTGGGCAGCTTGGCCACAAAGCCGGGCTCTGACAACAAAAGCATGTGACTTGATAAATTGAAGCCACCGCGATCGGACTGCGGCACCATTGAAGGCAAAGGCAATAAGGCATTGAGGGAAGGAGACGAGGAAGAGGACGAGGCGGTGCCCGTCGAGGAAGCGGAAATTGAGTTTTTCGTTAAGTTGGAGGCAGTTGGAAACGATGAAGATGTGAGAGATGGGTGAGTCATCGAGTTGGAGGTAAACGAATTGGAATATATCTGGGTCGATAGTGGGGTGAGCTCGAGCGAGTTTGGAGAGCTTGGCGCTCCAGTTACTGGTGAAACCGACACTGGCACCGGTGTCCATAGTCGTAAGAGTAGCTCCACCAACAGAATGCTGACTGGGAAAAGTACCAATAAACTGGCATAAATCAACAGGGCTCGAGTCGATTCCGAGATAACACCAAAAAAGCCAATTGAGGAAATCCCAGTAATCAGGACGAAAATCTGGAAAAATAAAAAAAACTCTAGGTTAATCCTATTATCGGCATTTCTACCTATTTTCCACCTAAAATTTTCATTGTTACAACTATTTTTTTTACTTGAGATAGTTTACAGCAACTAAGCTTACCAACTGGTTAAAAGCGGCAGGCCAAATTAAATTATCACAAATAGCAACCCTTGTCATCATATTATTTTCTTCAATATGCCGTCAAAGTCTCTAGAGACAACGAATTAAGAGAGAAAACACCATGCGAAAATGTGGCGTGATCCAGTGCCGGTTGGTCTCAAGAGTATGTTGAGCAGGGGGATTTGACCCTCCATTGCCGTTTGACTGCAATCATTTTGCGCGCGCACACTTGCCCTTCCAAAATTTGATTTATGCAAATCGTTGGAGAGGCCAGAGTAAGTGTAATCACAACGATGTCACCTTTGAGCGCACCCAACTCATGCATTGCAATTAGAATAATCCTGACAAGCTAATGGTGTATAGTAGAAGTTGTTTTTTCTATGGTGTTCAACTTTGCAAATGTTTTTCTTAGCCATGTCTGCCTCTTTCCAACAATTCAAATGTTGGAGACACGAGTAACAGCGAAGATAAGACTTTGTATTGCAAGGCCTAATCGGAGACGACATTAGAGGCGGGCACCATTATTGCGAATCGACACACACACAATTCCGAACCGCGTTGACTGCGGACAGATGAAAGATTGCGGCCAATTATGAGTCGATCGCTTCGTCATCGCCCCAATCGATACATTGGTGCAGTGAGTGCAAGTGCCTCTGACATAGTCGGGCGGTTCACAATTAGCCACCAACACGCCACCACCACCACCGCTGCCGCATTAGCTCTAATCACACTTCGTATTCGGCACATCGTGCCAACGCAATTTGTTGTCTTCGCTAAAAGAGATGCTCGGTGTAATATCTCCAACAACCCACTGTCAGAATAGTTTAGATTTTATATAATTGTAAAAAATGCCACCATTAATTAAACTAGTTGTCTAGTGATCCTCGAATCCACGCAAACAACAGTGGCCAACATGGATTCCAATTGTCATGCTATAGCAAGTAGAGGGATGCGCAATACTGGAGGGATGTATGTGTTGCGAATAGCGACAAGTTGTGCTAATCAAGCTGCTATTTCGATCGGTTTATGTCAAGCTGTGATTCAGTAAAATGCTTGCATTGTCAGTATCCAGTTACCGGATTCTTGAGTGAAACTAGTGTCACTGTGAGATGTGTGTCATTTTAGTGCTACTTGATTAGAGCTGGAATTCGGCCGTCGTGTTTGCCCGTCTCGGGTTTTCCATTGATCTATGAGTCGAAAGCGGTGAAGCAGAATTGAATTTGTTATGTCTGTGGCGACCTGGTGAAATATTAATAAACTACCGCTGACCAGTGCATAATAGAGTGCGATCTGCCATTGCATTGCATGTCATTCTTCTAACTTACATTGCATAGCTTTTGTAACAAGTCCCGTAAAGTTATCTATTAAAATTTATATTATAAAAATACAAATTGGCGATGGTCATAAATAACCGTTTGCGTGCAAGAGACTTGGCACTGGCTAGTTGGTCACCAATCAAGCAGACGCGCGATTCTATCTGTCGCTGCTTGCACTGGCCAACTCGAACACTGATGATCACACAGTGCTGCATTGGGTGATAGTGTGCGTGTCATGTCAATAAATTACGGTGACACAAACACTCACACCACCAGACACATTGCGCGCCGAGTCGAGGAGTTTTGTTTTAATGCTGACCAACTCAGATAGTCAGTAGTGGTGTAGCCTTTCTCGGTCTCTTCCTCCCACCTCCTCGGCTCAGGCGTGTGTTTCGGTTTTGAAACGGCTACGTGTTCAGAATTGCAACTGCTACCAGGATCTCGAGTTCAAGCCACAGGGTTGAACCGAGACGCGAAGTGACAAATGATTGTCATTGGACACCCTCGCCATTCGATAGGCGCGGACTTGCAGATTAAAATTTAATACATTTGTTCTGGGCTCAATCCAATTGAATTGGGTCACCATCAAACGTAGTGTAAACCTTTTACAAACACAATTGCTCGGATGCAGTTAAATTAGGTTTGTTTAAGAATCATTTAATTTGTAATATTCTTTGAAATATGTTCCAAGTGTAAGATATCCCCTTTAAAGAATTCTACATGACAAAGACAAAGATTTAGTTCTTTTGGTCTTAAATGAAACTTTGTAGAAGGTTTAAATTAAATATGACCTATTGTATGGCCCGGTGTTATCGAGTTGAGTAAACTTGGTGCACTAATCTAAATCGAATTACACGGTGTAACACTTTTGGTTGCATTTCGCAAGACTCATTTGCATGGAACTACTGTCGTCGTGAGGCAAATTGAAATGTCTGACTCAAAAAAGTCTGCAAACAAATTGTATTTTAATTATTTCGTGAGCAAATCTCGCAAAGATCCCAGTGCTCTAAGCTCGACGCTAATTAAAAGCTCTGCAAAGCAGAGTTTGGGACGTACAACTCGTGTCAAACTTAAGACGAGTGCGCGATGGAGGATGGGTGGAAGCAGAGTGGCTCGAGTGGCTCTAGTGGTGGCCCGACAGCCAATTAGGCCAATTAGAGTGGCCACTGGCCGTGCCAATCGATCCAACCCCTCCGACTGCCGATCACTAGGACAAGTGTCACTCCGCTTGTCGTGTTGTGCAAGTAATTTAAAAGTTTTAATTTATTTCCGATTCACCAAAAACACATTACCAGCAGAGAGCTGGTGAGGGTGACACAGAGTGGGGCCACAACAATACCACCAACTTGGCTCCACATGCTATTGCAGGGTGCTCTACTTTCAAATGACGCTTCTCGTGATTTTACCACGGATTTCCGGTTCATTATTGATACAAATTATTAACTTTTATCGACAAGGGCTAAATCAAACAAAGTTAAATCATTATACTTGACAAGAATAAACGCACAAACATCTAAGTTACTTTCCATTGGAAAAAATCCACTTTCAGTGTAGGCCACCCTGTTGAACAAAACAAACTATGTGATTTCTCAAAGTACCGATCGAGAAAGTGAAGTGCGAGAAGTGTGTGACAAATTGATAATCGGATTGTCGTGCAGCCGCACTGATGGCCTAAAATGCGTGGATTATCGCCTTAATGTGCGTACGCTTGTCCGCCGGAAATCAACCGACTGATTGCTTTTCGATTGAGCATACGGAAATTTGTCTCGGATTAACTGGTGAATGAAGACTTTTGACAATAAAAAAATAAAATAGAGATAAGATAGTTAGCTGGTTGGGAGACGTCAAGGATGGTTCAAGTCAAATAGAGAATCGCACAAAGATCGAGACAGAGACAAATGGGAAGGTCGATGAGAAGGGCTAGTCTCGTCGTTCTCGTGATAACAAGTTTCGGTCAAAGACAATCGATGTCTGCTGCATCGCCTCTGTGTATGTGTTGAGTGCGCGCGCGATCGATTCTCAATCGATACTCATTCACTTGTTTCCATTTGTAAAAGTTACAGCAACGACTCGCGCTCTGGTTTGTGGCTGGCAATGTTAGCCTGGTGCCTGGATCGGGTCACAAACAAAAGCAAACATTGATTTAGGTTCAAACGAGTTTACCAGCCTTCTATTCGAACCACTATCGACTGTGTGGCAAACCCACCAAGACGAGCGTCCGATATATCTTATACAGTTTGTCCTCATACTCACGCAAAGTCAGTGTGCGTTGTTGTCGAAACAAAATATAAGGCAGAAATAGTTCTAAGCTCGTCTGGTCGAAGCATGCACAAAAGTAGGACCACCTGCAGTAATGTTTAGTACAGTGACTGTTACATGCGTGAGAGTTGATTGGGGTGAGTATGAGGGTTTACTGTACGTGCTGCTCGTCACGGTTCGTCATTGCGAATGTGGACGATGAAAACTTATAATCAAATTAGGAGCAATTTAAAGTGCGTGTGCGGCGACAAATGACAAAGCTGATGCTGAATCGACTGCGCTTGGAATTAGCCCATTACCGTGGTGTACAGCGATTTTCAACTTGCCACCTCATATTTGCACAATTGGCAACGATTCTCATGAAAATCCTAACATGCCATTGAATCTTACAAAAAAAGTTTCGCGGATTTGCTTGACAACTTGTGCTTGACTTAAATCGGCCATTTAGCGCTAACATGAAAGCGTCAGCTGTGTTATGAATAACTCCATAAAACTTATAAGCTTAGGTTAATTGACTGTTTTCTCTCTTTCTCTCTCTCCCTACCTTCTCTACCTGCCTAAAAAAGTGTCGCATAAATTGCTTTTAGATAGATTTAGAATTTAACTAAAACTATTACAGTGCTAATTTATGAGCTCAAGTGTAGTGTCAAGCATTCACATCAAAGCATGAAGCAACAACTAAAGTAATGATCGAGTTGAAAGACACTGTCACTATGTAGATGGGCACTGTAGCCGGCTAGATATAATTATTATTGATTGTCAATGCTGGCACATCAAACTTAACACCCAGTGACAAGACAAAGTCTTTTCCCAAATTGGTACAAATTTAAATTTAAATGAGATGCCTCAGCTAACCATGCAAAATGTTGCCTCCATGAGACAATTCAGCGATAAAAACGAAGCCAAAAGACCAATTTGCTTGCATTGCTTGCCACAAGTGGAACCCAGATAATTTCGATCCAAGAAGCGTAAGGGAAAATTAAACAAAATTTAGTGAGTGGTGCGTTGGTGCCGCAAGACAGAATTGTCGAGTACAAGTGCGATAAAGGCACAAGAATGCTTAGTGCTGTGGGCTTGTGAAGTTAATTGAGCTGATGAAAAATTGTTTCGCCTGCACGATTGGTCTGTGCCACAACAGACCAACGACGATGATGATTCGTGGCTGGAGTGAGGTGACGGGGACACATATAAAATTAAACATCTTATCAATACGAATTTTTCACTTTAATTAAAGCAATCGACGATTAATCTCGTTGGTGAAGTGTACTTTGCTCTAGCTGCACTGCATGTCTTAGGCACCGTGCCATCTCACTTTCATTGTTGGGCGAGCGTAATTAATCTGTCGATCAAAGGCGAGGAATGCACCGGCGCAGTGGTACTAGTGGTACCAGTGAACTGCACAGTGGCGCATTCACCCGCTACCGATGGACAGCATCATTTATAATCGGCTCGATCAGTGAGCTTGTCACAACCCGACCAGCCATGGCTCTTTTGTCTTATGCCAAGATCCTCCACTTCTGGTTCTTTTTTGCTCTTTGCTTCAGTTCAATTTGTCGGCTTCTCTGCACCCACTACAATCTCAGCCACCCGGAGAGATGTGCTTCTTCAAATCTAGTTAATTCAAGCCAATTGACTTGTTTATCTGATACCACCAGTGCGCGCCAAAACCGAGTATGCGACCCGTTGCCGAGTGGGCACCTATCGAGTCAGATCGAATGATCGATTTGCCCAATGGCCTTGCAATGGTCACTCGTAATGGATCAAATGGCACCAAGACAAAGCCTAGCTTGGTGTGCAGTGAGATTCGAGGGTAGTAGGCAAGGGGGAAGGAAAAGGGGGTTGCCATGTCAAGTCATCGCGCACGCCAAATTGTGCTTCTGATCGAATTTGGCCCGAGTCGCCTGTGTTGCATGCATCACCAAAGTTGCCTTGTCTCCACCAGGAGTAATCATGTTTTAATGTGTTTTTAAAATGGACAAAAAAACAGAGATGCAAGTCAATTCTGATCAGACTCGTGCACAAGCACAGTGCTACATTTAACCTCGCACTAATCCAATTGTGCGATTATTCATTTTAGATTATTTATGTTCAACGCTATGCAAATGGCATTCGATTTTTTACCCGAAAAAAATGAATTTCTCTTGTCCTTGCTTTTGTATTTATATATTATATATATTAATATTGTTGTTATTATTTATTATTACTGGGTGAAGAGTGCATTTAAAATTAGAAGTTCCTTTACTAGCTTTAAAGATGTAAAAAAACTAGCTGACAATGCAAGTGAAACGTGGATTGCAATGATGGAGTTTTGAAGGTTCTTAATGCTTAAAGCTGCCTGTCCCGATTGGAATTGATTTAATTTATTTTGCCTTCCTTCCTTCCTTGATGCTGCTGCCAAACACTAGTCAAAATTAAATATGGAATAAAATTAAACAATAGAGCATTGGTCCCGAATTGCACTGATGTGGTTGTCGCAGAGGAACAAAATTAACCAGAGCTACCGAGCGAGTATCTTGAAGTAGGAGAAGGGAGCACCGGCACTCGTGCCACTCGAACCATCACAACCCTCACATTGTCCCCGACCAAGCAACTGAAATTTCTTAGATTCTTTTTCATATCTTTTCCATAGTTTCATATATGCGCTGAAACCAGAATAACAATCAAGAGGAGAATAAATTTGAACAGCAGAAGCAATCAGATAGCAAAAGAATTTGAGTAAAATAAATCGAATTTAGTGGGTGGGGTTCACTGGTGACTCTCCACTGGGCGAAACACTGTTGAAATGAATATGATTAGCAAGAGCGCAAAGAGTAAAGAGCACCCTTGGCCCCCACCTCACTCGTCGTTGCTTCCACCCGATATAGTGGACCGTTCTCACAGCAGCCAATTGTAAAGACCAAATGGCATGAAGAATGAAAAGCAAAAGAGATTTGGTGCTGCCGAGAATGGATCCCGAAGTGAGCCTGTCATTATTTGGAGCCACACAGAGAGAAAGACAGACAATACGAAGTGAGCCCGATGAGTGATGACTCCGGATCGAGCAACACAAATCACATCACAAGGCAGAGAGAAGCACACGCGGCATGTGAATAGTGGCTCCACGGGTCCGGTTACGCCACCGGGCGAAGACGACCAGTGGCCAGCAACAAACGGGTGCGCTTGGAGCCGGATGCAGGCATCGGACAAATTGGATACAAATCGTCAACATGGAAAGCATACATTCGATCTGGCTTGACATGAGGCCATTAGCCAGGATTACATATCTCTTTTCATCGGGTGTGCAACATCGATAAGCAAACAGAACCCGGTGGCGATCGCACTCGCTCAATTGAAGATGTTTGCCTTTTGAGAAAAGTTAAGTAAAACATTTGACTTGTGCTTACTGGAACTGTAGTAGTACCAGCAGCAGTACTGAATGTAATTGCATTTCTATTTGCACAGTCGCTGAGACAGATGGAAGGAGTTAATTCGAGTACGAGAGCTTCAGTGCATCATCGGACACGATCCTTGCTTGGAGGGTGTTTACAATTCTCCACTCTTGACACACTATTAAGTCTACTACCAAGCCTAATTTATTTTGCTTTTTTGCTACTTCTTTCCTTGGCATCAACTACTAAATAAAAAAGAAATTTAATTTTTGTGCCTCTGTTTTGCATCTACACCAAATGTCTCTAGGGTGACAGCCAAGCAGCCGACCGTGAGAGTTGGTGATCATCCTCTTCTTCTATAGAAATGCAATATTTATGCCCAAATGTCAAGCAAACATAGCAGCAATCAACATGAGGGTGGTAGATATTGAATCAAAAGATTGAGGTAAAGTGTGGTCACCCCTTTTGCCGGGCGTCGATCGGTTCGAGGGGTCGCATTGATATTTATGGCTAACCAGCGTGGTAGTGGCACGGATTGTCTCGCTCTCCCGCTAGACGGTGAAGACGACAACAAAAAGATTTTATCGAGCCCTGTCTTTGCCTCGGTGGCCTGTCTCTGGTTCTGATCACTGAGCCTGGTTGCGTTTGGTGTGATTTACCATCATTACTTCGATTAGTCACTGGGTACAAGGCGACCACGGCTCGAGCCCGCCGGCCGCCGCCGTTTGCGCTACCCAACAAGGCCTGTCTAGCATGTTGTCACCAGAGCCCATTTGTGCCTGTCGTTCTCATTGCCCACCAACAACTTCACCCATACACTCTCTCTCTCTCTCTCTCTCTCTCTCTGTTTGCTTCTTGTTATAAATCTCTTTTCAGCTGTTTGCTCTTGATATTCTAAACACACACACACACACACAGAAGCTAGTAAGCTTGCCTGCCGAACTCGCCACACACACACTGACTGTGCAAAACACCGCCAATCGATTTGTGTTTTGTGTGTGGGTTTTATAAATCTGAGCAACAAAAAAAAGATTCGTTATATACAAAGTCCACAAAGTTTTCAATGGTTCATACAACGGCATTCAAATCAGCAAGATAGTCTTACGGGCAAAACTTACTCTTAAATCAGAATCTTTACTGGAACACGTTCCCATTGACAGCTATGATTAGTACTTTTCAAAATAATGTTCTCTTCTCAACGAGAATCCCGATTTCGGGTAGAGAAGTGGAAACTCATTTTTAAGAAAAAAGCCTGATAAAGAATGTCGGTAATTTGGCTTCCCCAAGCACATCACTATCACATCACCACTTTGAAACGGTGGCAGACGTGTGCCATCTTCTACCAAGAGAAGAGTGAAAACGAAATGAAACCTAATGATTACAATTATGGCTAAGACCCGCGCCTCGCACGCTAACGATGTCACCCAGGATAAATTAATTGGGCACATTTTTAAAAACACAAAATCTAATCGTGATGTCGTGCCTGGGTGGTGATTTATGAAAAGTTGCCTCACCGAGTGCAAGCGGGGCAAAATTGTTCGCTCCACCTACATGGCACTGTATTGTTATCGTCGGTAAAGCTTACATCTTACCATGAACCACCGGTAGTGATCCATATGAGCTAGAGAAAAGTCGGGTCAGGCAGGATTGTCTGATTGAACTCAATTGGGTTGAGAGCCAAATCGCTAATGGCGATAATCAGCCTATAGACCAGTGAAGTGCGGTGAAGTGTTGCGTGCCTAGGATGCGCTGTGTGGGTGACAAATTGTAGACCACCGATGGTGGCATGACCCGAGTGCGATGTGCCTGATTAACGGGCCCATTTCCATCTAACTCGACCATGTTCGACCACCATCGACGAGACGGAACAATCGGGCTAATCTAGTTTGGGGCCAAGCGCGTTCGGCGTACATTGACAAGGAATAATTAGATTTCTGCTCCCTGAAAGGTCGTCGTGTTCGCAAGCAAAGACACGATTTTGGACTTTTGTGCTAAGTCACCAAGCCTGTATCGACTAATAGAATGCAAAATTAATGTCTACCACTGCTGCAATAGTTTCAAATACCTTTCTCAGGTATCATTCATTTAGCATTAAGAATCCAATTTATATTAATATTTAATGTTATCTCGACAGTTCACCACCTTGGCTAATGTATTTAGTGTTTGAAAAATTTTAAAATGTCAATGTTAGTGTATGTGACCAAGGTGTCAAACAAGAAAAAGCAGCCTACCCCAATGACAAGCCGAGTACTGAGGCCAAGGATGCGGTCGTTGGGCCAGGCAAGCATAAGTAGAACCGCTGAAGTTGCGCTGAAGAAAATGACACACCCTGAACAGATGAGCAAAGCCGTTTCGTACAACAGTTTAGCCATGGTTATGGCAAGACCTGTGCCCACACGCCTTTAATGCATGTTGGACACCAAATAGCCACACGGGATTAATTTCTCCATGGACACCAAACATAGCAACGCGTCAACACACTAGGTTGCATGGTAAAGTGGACGATCGAAAAGAATTGAACTTCAATCAGTAGCGTGTGGCTCAGACACGTGTGGTGCAAACACCAGTGTGATAGCAACAATCAATGAAAGCCGGAGAAAGATTGGGAAGCGTGAATGCAGCCACGTCTGGTCGGTGGAGCAGCAAGTGCGCGTGTGACGGTTGTCGCCTCGTGACTGGCCGCGCGGTGCTCACAGCTCGCTTCGGACCAGCATGGCCCGGTAAAGTGGTGACAGGCGCAGTGGCACAAGTCTGAGCGCATCACCCACCAACCACGGCCCCTAGTGGCACTGGCATGATGAATGTGCCAACGCCGCCACTGGACAGCTCCAAAGAAGACGGGAGATGCGCGCCATCAGACAGAAGATGGGACAAGACAATGGCGGAGATGGGAGCCGGAGATGGCACAAGTTTGCAACACCAAGCTACAGGAAGAAGCCTGGTGCACACTACTCGCCTGGCTGACTCACTCGGTGCACACCAAAGCCCATCGACTGGTCTAAAATTTAAATTAAAACTGAGAATAGGTCGGAGGCTAAGTTGTTGCCTCGCGCCAGGACGCGCGTCCGGCAAAGTGCTATCGGGCACCAGTGCACTCAAGTGCGGCCAGCGCGTCACGCCAAGTTTAATTGAAATCGTGAAGTCTGATAGGAGCACCGAGACGCGCACAATGGAACAGTGCCCAAAGATGCCAAAAGCCTACTATAGCGTTCAGCATCACCAGATGACACTAGTGATTTATTGGCATTGCCACTGTGTGCGCAAGCACTAATTGTGCCACTTGAACTTGACTGATGGTCAGCAGCCAACTTGACACCATTTACACCACTACGCGGATCATTGGCAAATTGTAGGTAAAGACTGACTCTAATAGCTTACTTAGTGACCTCGACTCAGTGCCAACTTATTACAAGCTGATATAGAACGTTTTGCAAGTAATTATTTAGTATACGTGGCAGTTATCTAAATATATCCTGGCCAAGTGATACATCTTTAAATGAGAGGGTAGTGTGAAGACACCCGGCAAGCCATTTGTCATCTAGCAAGCATGTTGTCGATATATTTCAATCGACCCAACTTGTCAGAAGCATCAGTCGGGCAAATGGTGCTTAAAACAATGTGCGCGGTGATAAATCCAAGAGCGTAGCTCGTGGCATGGGTGCGAGGACACTCGCCACTGTCTGGTAATTGTTTTTTCCTCTACAGCCTGCCTGGTCGAACTAAATGTTGCAAGTCAATTTGGCGCTGCTTGCTTGCGCTCGGCTGCTTGTGGCTTGTCTCTAACGACATCTCCACGATGATGAAGTGAGCAAGGCGAATTGTCTCAACTCGGTCCGACTGGTGTCCGACTGCTGCCGTCGATCGGTAGCGCACATTGTCGCTGATAGTCGATCTTGCCGGGTGCGTAATGATGCTGCCTGTCGTCTTGCCTCACCACTGCACCGGCACTGATGATCACCATTCCGGTCCTCCATCTGCAACGCAACCGAATTGAAATTCATTTGTCTCGACTCATCACCGACGATGGCATCTTGTCGATCATGAATCGCTTGAGCTCTACCCAGATCGTTACCGTTAAATGGGCCGAAAGCAACCCAGAGATCTATCTCTTTGAGCATCACGAATCTATCGATCGTTGTCAGCTCCAAGTGAATCTACTCTATTCCTCTGAACTTGGTCACAATTTCGCTAGATGGCAGTGAGTGAAGCAAATTATACAGAACTTAACTCTCATAGACTGTTCTCCACCTAGCGGCAAACTGGAGAATCTAGTTAACTTTCACAGTGCTTTAGAACAATTTTCACTCGAACCTCCAAAATCAGCCCTGAAATTATAACAATCAATGAGAATACCCCTGACCATCAGGCGATAAGACAATGTCCGTCTGTGTCATCAGCCATCATCACTTTTCTTTTCACTTCAGCTTACTTTCCCGAGCACTCTATAGAAGAAGCGGTCATTAAAACTTTAAATTTATTCCCTTTGCTACCGACCATCCACACAATCAGAGACACTAGTCCGAGTCAGCGATGCGCGGCATCAACCTACTTGAAAGAGGAAACAAATTAATTTCTCGTTTGGATTCTGTGATAATTCACTTTGTTTCCAGTACTTAACGAATTTCCCGTTTCCGGCGCGGATGAATGAGAAGCTCGGTTGAGCACCTACCGGCAACACTCGGCGTGTGGCGACACTCCATATAGGGCACTTTGACCAAGTAATCACTACTACCCCAGTGCTCATCGTGTCAGTTGAGTTTGATGGCAAAATCTTTCCTATTAGATGAAAGTAAAAGGATAAAAAATAACCACCCTTATTCCCAAAATGCAACTCAGAATGCGCAATTGACGCTTAATCGCAAATAACCAAAATATCATAGACAGCAATGTACCTATACTAAAACTTGAATATTTGAAAAAAATGTTATTCAACAAGACATAAGTCATCTACACATGCCCACTCCCAAAAGAGTGGTGAATCTTAATTTGAGTTATTAACTTAGAGTTACCTCGTAAGTGATAATCGAGCAAAATGATGAAC
This sequence comes from Rhinocypha anisoptera, assembly GCA_011762765.2. Classification (NCBI taxonomy): domain Eukaryota; kingdom Metazoa; phylum Arthropoda; class Insecta; order Odonata; family Chlorocyphidae; genus Rhinocypha; species Rhinocypha anisoptera. Next base: position 32,320 of record WURS02376777.1, read on the forward strand.
ATGATTTAACCGTGTGGAGTCGGTTTAGGAGTGAGTAATGCTTCAGTTTGGCTTATTGCGTTCTTTTTATGACTCCCAATGGCTGTATTTAATCAATCATATGCTAGCTAGCACAGTGTCAGGATCGCAATCTTAGGGAACCTTCGTCTTGTGTCTTATCCCCCGGTGACCCAATCAGTCAGCATGCCATGATCACAATCAATGCATCGAGTGCATCTTTCAAGAAAACTCATAACACAAACTGTTAAGTAAATTGTTGAATCTGACTGTCATCGTGTTGACGCTTACTATAAATTAAATTAAGACACACATGGAAGAAATTAAAACCAAATCTTGATCCAATGGACGTAGCTTAACTCCATTATGCTAATTGTGACTTAGTGCTCGATGCTCACCATCACAGTGAGATATGCTAATGGCAGTGGTTTGAGCTTTATGCTCTCCTCTTTACCGACAGATTTATGTGATAAATCCACAGCCAAAAAAGTCCTAATGACAATGGCAAACAAATTATAAAAGAAAAATCTAATTAAAAATTTAAATTTGAACCTTCAGCCAGTAGCAGTTAGGTGACGACTCTTGATGTGCTTAAGTTCACTCATACTACTTATAATGAGTTTGCAAATGTTTACTTTTCGCATGCACTTAATAATAATAATAATAATGTTGTTGTTGTTGATGATGATGATGAGTAAAAAGTGGTTAATTGCACAACATTATTGATGCTCAATGTAGATTTAAAAATGAAAAAAATCAATTAACGTCTTATCAGAGTTTCAATCAATTTTGTTGATTAATATATATATTCTCAGACTATAGTCTCATTTAGTTGTATTTAGTAATTAGTTTATTTTATTTAGTTTTATTTGAATACAAGATCTATATGAATTGAACAACTTTTGATCAGTTTTATACACTATAGTATACTACAGAAGTGGGTTTAATTAGGGCCCCCAGAAAAACCCAAACGCCGTAAAAACTGCACTTATCTACGGAAGCAACTTAATAATTAGTCTTAAAGTGTAGTGTTTCTTTCAATTTAATTTTTGTTTGAGTTTTTCTGGGAGCCCAAGTTTAATAATAATAAGACTATTACTAATAGTGATATAATTGCAATTATGGAAAAATTGCTAACTGCAAATCTTCTAGTGTCACCTGGTGGGGAACATTGCAACTAATTGTTTGAGTTGGAAGACACCAGAGGACAGCAGAAATGGGTAAGTCGGGAAAATTGGGTTTACTGGTGAATCACCAGTGGTGATACTGTTAATCACCGCTTTCAATTGAACAGTAAGCAGAGTTCACCAATGTACGACGATGATTATCTAACGCAGTATGCCGGTGGTTTAATCTGTACACTTTAATTAACTTCTGGCAAAAAAAATCACGCGAACAACTCCGTGATGAGCTGAACTGTCAAACATAGATTTGCATCAGGCTCGGTGAAGTATGAGTGGTTTAAATCATTCGAACATTGTCACAACACTTACACACTCAATTGACGCGACTTGAATGCAGCAAAGAGAGAGAGAGAGAGAGAGAGAGAGAGAGAGAGAGAGAGAGAGTAAGACAGAGAAGCAATTAATTTCACCGTGCCCATACTGGGCGCACTTGACACCATGCTCAGTCACAGTCTAATTCGAATCGCTTTAATTCGACCTTGCCACTCGGCAGTTTATATAAATAATTTGACTTCTGTTTCACTCCAAAAAGGTGTTCTACTAGATGCCACTAAATCGAGGGACAGCCAGTGTCACACACAATGTAAAGTTAGCATACTTTTTCCTGTCTACTAATAGAAACATTAATTTTGACAGCGATTTCCTCATTGCTTTACATAGCGCTGTGCACTTAATTTGAATTTTTTCCAAGATAATCACAAATGAAATATTCATCGTAGTTTGGTCAAATCCAAATTTATATTTAAGCTTTTTGCTTTGACTAATGAAGTACAATTATAAAGACAAATTCGAAAATCCCAACTTGAAACCAAGGTAAATTGGAGCGCTTTACCAAAGTTGAATAGGATTTATAAAAAATAATTATATATTTTGATAAACGGTAATAACAAGTAATTAATTTGCTTCTAAAGTATGCGTAAAAAACTGACAATAATAGTATAATGGGTGTGAAGATAAGATTAAAAATAAGAGTAAACAATGATAACATTATTACCTCATTAATTAAGTTTCATGTCAGTTGTCAAAGCAGTGTTGTTTTTCGAATGCTTCACTTTTTCCAAATCAATCATTGTGTACTTCCTACTATACTTTCTTATATTTTTATTTTCAAAAAATAAAACTTAAAACATGACTTTGTAGTAGAAATCAAAAGTAAAAGTGGACCATTCTTAAAAGACGAATAGGGAGAATCACTGATAACAGTGTGCTGTGGCAGATGTTGTTGTGCAATTGGACAGGCACTTAGTGAATGTAAAAGTCTCGTTCGCTCGCCACATCACTGTAGCTCGGCGTGTTAGAGTGAGCAAAAAATTAATTAAATTTATTTGAATTAATTAATTCTTTTGGTTGTTGTCACCTTGAAGCATTCTGGTGAGTGGCAGTGGCACTCATTAGTCGGTCCGAGCAGTGTGGTGTGAGTCTAAGCCATTAGCACTGTTGACACGAAACGCTAATCGCGAGCACCATCGCAGCCAGTCGTTGCACTAATGCCACGCTATGATGGCACCACTTGAACTAACTCATTTCACTCATTCCCTTCTCTAATTAAACAGTCAAACTAATTGAGATTGAACGGTGCTTCAGGCGACGCCAATTCGAGTAGGACTGATGCGGTGAAACCCAGTCAGCCATTCGTTCGTCATCTTCACCGACTCAGGCTCATTTTTCTCATCCAATTTGTCGTCTTTTGGTCCTCAAAGATGCTTTAAAGTAGCGTGTGATGTGCGCAGAAGACTAGTGGTGGCGGTGGATCACCCGCACCCCACTACCTCACCTCTCCTCCCCATCCGTCACTCTAATTGGATTCATTAGTCTTAGTGAGTGAGTGAGTGAATGAGTGAGAGAGAGAGAGAGAGAGAGAGAGCGCCTCTCGCCGCTTACGCCACTGTCCAGTGGAGTGAAGACTGCACTAACCACTAATACCAAGCTGATCGCAGACTGCGACCATGTAAAGCGACTTGCCAAATCGACTACTTAGTGTGATAACGCACCCCAATGCGGCTGTAGCCATAGCCAATCGATGTTTTCCTCCACAAACCATCTACATATATATAGAGGCACTTTTTTGTGGGGCGACCAAAAATAAAAACACCAGATAAGATGCGTTTAATTAATTATACTCTAATTGAATTTGAATGCGCCAACGAGAAAAAGTGACGGCGGGGCAGTCGGTGATAGGGTGCACTCAACCAGTTATGTTGAAAATTCCTCTAAAAGTTTCTCCTGTCAAAAAATATATATAAATGATGAGTATACTGTAAAGTTTTAATATTTATGAGTAACTTAAAAGAATAATCGAGAAAATGGGAAAACTTTAAGTTGATGCATAACGCAATGAATTCTGTCCAGCCAGTTTGAATACAGAATCGTCCTCTTCGACCAGATTGTCAAGTTAATTTGAACCAGTTGCATAACCAAAAGCTAGTGACATGACACGCTGTGATAGACCTCGCAGTACCTTATAAGTTATAACTCGAGTGTGTTTTGGTAAATTACTGCAAAACTAACTTGTGTAATTAAGAAATTCTAAATAATTGTGACTCTATTTGTCAGTACAAATAGTTTTAGTTAAAATATTTGTCAGTAACGGGATGCGACACAGTGCTTCAAGATTGATCTTGTTGTAGTTGATAAAAATGATTTGGTACCCAGTGTTGTAATTATCAAGGTAATTGAAGTGATCCAGTCCAGCACTGGCACCGCTTTGATCCGGTGTGAGATTTTCAAATTAACCTTGTCAAAAATACCATGCACATGCGTGCTTAGAACTGGAACTTTAGCATACCAGCTCGTGGTAGCAAAAGCCTTGAGTTGGTCTGGTCGCATGGCCTGTTTGGCTGTGTGCGGGGTCTGTGCCTCGCAAATATATTTGCGAGGAAGAGGCGAAATTCGCAAAAACAATTCGTACCTATCAAAAACGCAAATATATTTGCGAGCCACAGACCGCTGGCGCAAATATTTTTGCGTGCACTCAGGCCGGCTTATTTAGAGTGTAAACGTGTAATGGTAAAGAAAAATAAATTGTAATCCAGCAAGTCAAATGTTGTGTCAATGATGAAGAACGACAAATCGTACTCTTGGCTAGTCTAACCAAATGTTGATAAATCTACTAATAACTTACATTAACAAAATTGTCAATTTTTTTGACGTTACGAATAAGGGAAAAGTTTTGCTTGAATTATTATCAAACATGAATTGTGTAATAAAGTCACTAGTGATGTATGTTACACAACACTGCAATGCACGCATACATTCCATGCTAACAAGGAGACCTTTCGACATGCAGTTTAAGTTGAAAACGCTTATATGCCCCAATTAGTAGATAGGGTAAGTGTAAGTAATTTTGCAAAAAAAGATCTGCCAATTATCACAAGAACTGAAGTTAGAATGGATTCAAGATTGCGAAGCCGTAATAAGTTATAAGGGGACAGGGCAAAAAGCATCTTTTGGTTCACCACGCGACGCCGTCTGCTTTGACATTGCATGGCGCACTTCACACAAGTGCCACACTTTCCCTTCTTTGCATATTTGCGCATTTATACGTTCATTTATTAGTGTTGTGAAAATTTTATTAACAAAATATAAACAAAAACAATACTAAAAAATATATAAAATAACAGAAAAACAACGCCGAGAAATGCACACTTGTCTTCTTGTTAACTTGTTAACGTTTCCGTTGGTAGAAAAATTTAAAAATTGTTTTAAAATATAGAGTTAATCTTCTCAATAGATTTTTTTATTTTGATAAAAACATTCCTATTTATTAGATATTTGCATATTTAAAAAAACAACCTTTACTTTTCTATGGGGTTTTAATCCTTTCGGCCCCAAACTGTTATCGGGACACATGTGTCCCGGTTGCTAGTCGTGTGATAATACGTTGATTTTGCATTGACTATTAAAAATTGAACTTGACTGAGTCAAAAGTGAGCTACAGTGATTTTCCGCATAAATTGCAATTAATGTTCCATTTGGAATGTTTCAACTTGTTAATGGTAAAAAACATTGCTTTACCATGCAAGTCTATGACTGTCCCGTTGGTACTTTTCAACCCATTGCTTTACCATGCAAGTCTATGGC
>WURS02376778.1:0-17353 GCA_011762765.2 Rhinocypha anisoptera
CTCTAGTTCCCCTATTCTTTCTAAATCCGAACTGATTCTCCGACAAGTTTTCTTCGATTTTTCCCTCCATCCTTCGGTTGATAATTACTGTTAGTATTTTGTAGGCATGTGACGTTAAGCTCAGCGTTCGGTGTTCTTCGCATTTCTCTGTCCTCGTTTTCTTTAAAATAGCTATCATTCCTCTTATTATAATTATATCGTGAAATATTATGAAGAGTTAAATATTTATATAAAGGTTGAAGCTCATACGACTCTTTACGATAGGTAGGACGATGCTCTCCAATTCTCAGTCGTATTAAAATTGGAAAAACCAGCATAAATTAAATTTAAAAAATAAGAATTCATTTATGCAACAGTAGTTTTTCTCGAATCGCGTGGTTTACCATCGCAATGCTGATCATTATATGAAAATTCAGCCGTCGACATTTCCCCCATTCAGAGACGCAGCTATGTGTTAATGGTCAATATTCACTTTGAAAACACATATAATGTCTCTTTGACAGCTAAATGTTTACTGAATCGTTAGAGGTAGAAAAAGGAAACATTATAATATATAAAAATCAACTAGACTTCAAATTTGAGTAAATTCATTGCCTGTAAATTTGAAAATGCACTGGCACAACTCTTTCTCTAAATTTGTTTTGAGTTCTACATAATGTTCATTATTTTAATTATTTTATGTTAGCTTATAATTATAGTTATTTTATGTTACTTGTATTCAACTCTCAATTTTTGTTACCAGAGAACAATTTTCATTAAAAATAATGTTTAAACAGAAATTTTATCGAAGGGTACCCGGGTAATCCTTCCATTGCCATAACGGTTAAAGTCTAGCGTTTATGTTTATAAATAATCATTATATGGAAAATTTTCAGTGTTCCATAAATTAGTATTGATTTCGCTGGAATGTTTGTAGCTGTTTAAATAATTTTCCCTACAATTATTTAGTCTTCATCCTTTCACATTATTACCTATAAATCTATTTATAAATTCCACAGCAACTTGTCCCCCATATATTTTGATGTCGAGATCTATTGAATGTTTAGCCCTATTTTCGTGGGTGAGCAAAACTATTTCCCCAATTTAGTAAGTAAAACTGAAAAAAAAAATTGATACTTTTATCGCAGCAAGAAATCGAAATTTCTCTGCCTTTATTTACCCTCAGAATTCCAACACTCCCTACTCATGCTACATTTGCACAAACCCAGTCGATCCCTTTTCTCACAGGCCAAACCACAATTCCGCTGCACAGCAAGAAGGAGATCCCACGAAGTTTCTCACATGGGTTTACATTTTAACTTAAAGAACATGGAAACGTGATGGAGAGTTGCATAGTACGACAAGCACTCGTAGGTGGAATAGAATGCGCAGAACGGAGGGCCTACGATCAATCGGAATACAGTAAGAGAAAGGCATAGGTCCTAACTCCACTGGTGACAACTCTAACCAACACCAGATTTAGCGAAACTTACCGTTACCAGCCTAAGTTATCTCATACCATATATTCCGAGGACACGTACGGTGAGACGGAGCAATTGAGTACTAAATACTCTCTAATTTACACTACAAGGCATAGGTTCAGCCCTCTTCTACAAACAAAACAGTCGTGTTGCCTGCCTTTTTGGCTATGGCATTGTAAATAAATGAACTGACAATGATGTCAAGTATATTCATCATATTTTTCTACATTGATACGCACTCTTTCTTTGGAATTTACAAAGCAATTGATAAAGACTGCAGTTGACAGATAGGTTCCCGCTATCTTATGAAAATCAAGGCACTTCTGTAATGTTTTCGTATGAATATCTGTAAAAAGATTACTATCACGATGCTCGCGTATAACTTTCCTTGAAAAAGGCTACATTTATGTTTACGACTAAAGCCAAAGAAAGGAATCATTTCAAGGTTAGAGAGACGAACAGGAATACATTCCGACGCGATTCAAAGTGTGGGGTAAGATGCAAGGGGGGAAAAAAGCCGGGAGAGGTTATGCTGGCTATATACCTCTCCTTAATTACTTAAAAATACGTCTCACTGTCCAAATCTACTACGCAAATATAACGAAAACATTATTCTCAATAGTGGAGCAATCGCATCGAAGACGGCCAGTGGAAAAAGAAATGACAAAAATGTATGGCGAGTGAAATCAGCATTCTCCATCATCCTCGTGTGAGACGAAAGTCTCTTTAATAACATTAGGGCTGCCCAAAAGAGGTGACCTTAAATTTTACTCCCATAATTTATTGTGCAATATTGTAATTTCGTTTAATATCTATTCGTCTATGTGGTACAGGTGTCATTTATTTGACCTATGACCGCCAAGGTAGCAGGAAGACCACTTCAGAATCAGATTACAAGCCCCGACATACTACGGTAGATCAGATCACATACATAAAATCAGAGAGATAGACAGTCAAACAGAATGATATAAAATGAAGTTTTTCCACGCACAATTAGAGACCAAAATAAAAATGACCCCAAGCATTGAGATAATAGTTAGGCCACCTAGAGTATTATATGTATATTATCTTGCATGGTTTTAAAAATATAAATGTTAACTGCTATTGTTCCCGCATGACGTATTTTCTTTTGTCTATGAAATGTTTGTATCCAAGTAGTTTCTCTGTATGCGTGTTATATCTAATATATGTATGTGGGAATGAATTCCTGGTGATGGCTCACTCATCCCCTGCCACACCCCCTTTCGGCACTTTCCAGGGTATTTCGTTGACGTACCCTTGTGTGTAGCACGTTACCAGACTAACCCAAAGGTCACGTATTTGAGTACCAACCAGCCTACGTATGTCGTGATCGTGAAACTGAGTTAATTTAGCAAATGAGAAGTGTTAAATGACCATATGGTCGAGGAACAATGAAAACAATGATAATGCTACTTAGACTTCAGAACTCAGTGAGAGGTAGCCGTTGAAGTTGAAATAAGTTCTTTTTCCCAACGATTTTTATTGATTAAAAACACTTTTCGCGAAGGCTTTTCCTCACATTTACGAAGAGTAAAAAATAAAAACGGGCTTAGTCTGAACTTTATGAGGTATGAGAAACATATTATGTATCGGAAAAGAATAATCATATATTAAACCTGCACGCGAACATCTTAGTTGCTCGTGTATAAAAAGTCTCGAAATCTCCTAAGCAGAAACTGCCTTCATGCGAAAGGTTTCTGTTAACAATATTTGAGGGAAAACAAAACTTTAATTATTTCTGATAATGGTTTTGATGATTTTTGTTCGACGATTTTCTCCCCCATCAGAAGCAAATCTTAATTTTGGAGTAAGAGACAACCTTTCTTTTGAAATTTTCTTCTCATTAGACTACTAAACCATCTTCTGGCTATACAGTAGAGAATAGCAGATTCTTTACGAATAAATCTCCTGCAATAAAACACAGGTCTAAGCCGAATATTTGAAAGCAAAATTACAATGCAGAATTTTTGCGACCTTAAGATGTTTAAACTTGCAGCTTATAGCGCAATATAGGAGTCAAATTAATGAAACTTGTATACCTAAATGCACACTTTACAAGCTACCAGACGGTGTGTCACAGGGTATTAGAACAGTATATTCTACTAGTTATTCCCTAAAGACGCTGCAATAATAAAATGGTGTCAGAATCCTTCGAGCTGTTGTTTTCACGTGAAGAACGTCCACATAAAGAAAGAATCCCTAAGAGAATATCTCTTTCTTTCTTTAAACGTGGTCAGTACGGTCTTTATAGGCTGTTCTACAAGGAACCACATCTTAAGTCACACATAAAGCTAGCCGTGAAACAAAATTTAAATTTAGCATAAATAATGTAAATAAAAAAAGTGTGAATAATATTTATTAAACAGTCCCATTCAGTCAATGCATAGATGAATTGATGACATTGAGCATGCATACATAAAATGAAATATGAAGTCATTTCAAACAGTCAGTTTCAATCACTTATAAATTACTGTGTGTTGATCTACTGTGTTATTTTAATTAAATGCTAATGACTAATGTGCATATTAACAATTTTACATCTCATATTGGTCCTAACATACCCACTTCTTTGTTTTAATTGACTTCAAAATTACATGTATCATATTTAAAATATTTAACTGTGCTTTTTTTGTTGTGTATTTTCAAATAATATGCTTTAAATGTCATATTCCTTGTCATATATATTGTTAAAAAAACAGTTGAATTTGAATTTTTATGGTGAACGTATGAAACGCTTTCATTAAACAAATTCTCATAATTTCGTTTTTTTTTTTCAACCAATCGTTTTTATCCTGTAAGTAACGCGACACGCATTGCAATTTGTTGCTGAGAGTTGGCTGGACGGGAGAGTAGGGGGAGGGAATGATAAAGGAGGGGCTAGGGTTCAAGCTCACACCGCAGGATCATAGTGTGGCGGTGATGGCAGACGGATGCCTGACGTTAGTCGTCTGTTTTGTCGACTGTTTTTAACACTGTCACCCCCGTGGCCCGCATGCGTCGGAAGACGGGATGGGGTGTCGGGAACTGTGAGACTCGCACCATTCCCAGCGTTGAGGGTAGTCCAAGGCATTTAACAAGCGGGTGGTTAATGAAGAGAGGGGATCGCAACTTCTATGAAAGTGTTTACGCTGGGGGAATCTGGAGGAGTCAACGAACTCTCCCCAACCCATTCCTTCCTCTTCCAACTCCCCCGCCCGCTTTCCTTCGCTCCCGATCCTCTGTATCTCTCTCCGTCCCTCTCTCACAAGCAACCGCATAAGCCTCCATCCAGCCCACTAGTGTCTCCTCGCCCGCACAAGTGCTCTTCTCTTCAGTCCGCCCCCTCTCGCACTTCCTCCCGTTGGAGAATTCGGAGGGAAGCGACGCACGACACTTGATTTTCGGAAACCGAGCGTCCTTCCGTTCGCGAAGGGAACCCGATGGCGTTAATTAATGATTTTTTTGTGAGTTTTCGTGGTTCCGAATCCGAATTCGACGGCATGAAGAATTCATTCGTCCGTCTTGTATCGATTCGTTTCACCCGATATTACGTGCCGGGTGGAGTGACGAATATTCAATATGTCGATAGACTTGCTGGGCTTCTCTCGAACTGATGATCTTGACATATACAGACAAGACAGAGAGAAAGATATTCTGCAATGTTTTGGCTGGAACGCCAATCATAACATGAAAAGCATGATCTCTTTTCGTTTACAAACCACCAACCAGCCTTCAACAAAAATTTTGGTATTGTTAGGTGAGGGTAGTACCTAGTACTAAGCTCAATGCCAAGTAATAATTCATGATATGTTGTATATCATTATAAATTGAAGGAATACATCTCACAAAATCCCATATGCAAAAAATAAAATTTGAGTTACAGGATTTATATTGAAAAAAATAAAAAATTATGGGAAAAAAGTAGCAACGACTTATACAAAAGACACTTTAAAATTACGTGAAAATATGTTGGGTGGACCTATATATGACTTTACAGCAAGATATGGAGTATAAAATATGATAAAATGAATTTTGTGTCTACGCCAAAAGAGACTTAATCAAGAAAAATTAAGAACCTCCTGCCATATTAATAGGGAAGAATCAGCCGTCGTATGTCAATTTAAGGAAGTCTTATTTTACTGACCCAAGAGAAAACAAATTCAGAGTTCCTCAAGTTCGAAAAAGTAAACGATTTAACAATAAAAAAGTTCATCTTAGTTAAATGATTAATGCCACAAAATTTCCCTGATAAATATATATATATATAGTTCTGATATATACATTCATGATATAGTTTAGGACAAAACAAGTGATTTAAAAGTTAAGCTAATCATGAGTAAATTATTCAACAAAGCTATTGCTTCAATTCTCCTGCATTTATATTTTTCTATCGGAGTTTATTACAACACGCCGAGAGATCTCAAAGAGTATAAATCATAGTTTCTGTCAGTTTACGGTTAAAACAACAGCTGTAGCGAAATTCGAATACAGTCAACTTCCCCTTTTTTGTTTGTTGCAAAAAAAGAAGATTTTTACTAAGTGCTACAGGTTCATTATCTCTCATTCACTTGCGTACAGACGTTGGCCAGTCAACAAAGAATGGCAGATACGACCGAATGGAACTACTTCACTGCGCGCCATAAAATTGCCGAGATATCCGGTAGTGGGAGGATAAACAGGAAAAAACACCGCCCTTCTCAGTGTCTACGGGTGTGCAAATTGCCTCTCTGAATATGGGAACGCTAGCGACGCAGGCCCTTACGTAGAGGGGGAAGTCTCAAACCCGCATGCAGATGCCAAGCCAAATGAATTTGCCACAACAGTTGCTTGATAAAAAAGTTGGAATAAGAAACAAGTCAAAATGGTATACATAACCCCTCTTCTATTACACTCTAATAGTGTAATTATAGACCGTAAGCATTTTCTTTCATGCGGTGCTTGTTTCTAAAACAGTAGATGCATATTACACACGTGTTTTACAAAATTGTTGTGCAAATTTCCTTTTATAAATGATAGAGAATGTTACGACGATATACATCTATTTATTTTGGTGAGCATACAAATAATAAACCTTCACCTGAGGTTTTAACCTGGGTAAACATTTCAAGTTTCTAAATTGGACATTTCCTGTACTGTAAATATAATGTATTTCGATGAGCACTGCGAAAACGGTTCTATTTCATCAATAGTAACCAATGGGCTTTGATTCACCTAGGCATACACAGTATCGTAGTTTAAAGAGCAATGGAACTGAGTGGTATCCAGATACTATTAATACAAATTGAAAAGACCGATTTATAAACCATTAGAGAAATATCGTGGAAGGGTGGGCAAAAAGGGTCTTAACCTAAGGAACACACTGAGTGGAAGAAGAGAGAAATTAATTGGAAGTATCCTAGGAAAGTTCAGCAAAGTCTATACAGATACAACCATGGAGGAAAAATATGGAGACCGAATTTGAAATTGCGGTTAGTTGAAGATGACAGTATTTGAAATTGGTAAAACTGCATGCTAATTTTGACGTTGACAAAAGACAGACAAATCCGTAGGTAGAAAAAGGAACAAATTCCATAATTTCTCTTGCTGCTCCAAAGGCGATTTCCTAAAGTATCTTGGATCACTAATATTGGACGCCATGAGTTAAGATGGGATTTTTCAGGAGACTCCATCAGATTTTAATCCGCGATTCCTCGGTCAGCAAAGTGACTCTCTACAGTAAAGGCCAGTGTATTTCACCCGGTGATCAGTGGATTGGCTCCAATTCTCTGCGAAAAAGGAAATGCATGCCATTGATTAATTCGATTAATGAACTTTAAGAGCGATTTAAAAACTCGTGATGTAAGAAAATTGATCCTCACTCAAATACGTTTCGTATTCCCTTCCCCAGATAAAAATTTAAATTAAAGATAAAATAGAAATGAGTATTGTAAACATTTAACTGTACAGCCTACAAATTAAAGATAAGTGTAAGATGCACTGAAGCGATCTGAGAGCAATTAAAACTGGCAGGAAATCTCCCCGTGACCTCTTCCCACCGTGAGTACATCTAGGGATTATTTTCCAAGAGCCGTAATGATTTCCCTTTCATTTATTAAGTTTTATTTTCTAAATCTCTCGATATTTATGTGGGGATTCAGGAAAGAGGATCCTTTGAGATTTAGTGAAATCTTTATACTTAATTTCAAATGAGTTTAAAACTTGACCTCACTTCACGCGCACTTCCCATTGACACTTCGTTTAATTATCGTGGGCCTAACGTGGGGGATTTGGTTCAGGAAAAATGAAAACCATTGATTCCCTTATGGCATGAATCTCGACCCAGCCCCAGAAAAGAGAAGGTATTCAACCAACTGATTATTACTGTGATTAATTTTCTATTTATAAATCAATATGACTCGGGGAGAGGTGCCAAGCTACGAGCCATTGAATAAACAGCATCGAAAAAAAGGTGTTATTTCATATACTATGCCCACGACTTACATCCACCAGGACATTTTTGCAGAGAACGTACATAATAATTATGCTAGGGCCCATTTCTACATGCCTTTGGAGTAAAATTTTCTCATGGAGGACCTGTAGTTGAGAACGTCAAAAAAAAAAATATTTTGGCCTGAAGATATGGTCTCGGAAATTATCTGTCGGACTATATATTAATGAGAGTCGATTTCTGAGGACAAGTGTTCCTCCACAAATTCGAGTTTCTACTTCATGAACACAAGAAAATTATTTTTCTTTTTAAAATACTATAAAGTCGAAATATTATATGGCGCCAAGAACATGCACCGTTCCCACATGAAAATAGGGCATGCTTTCATTCTTTCCTTTGTCAAAAACTAAACGGTAAGGGTTAATAGTTTTCATATCAAATGCAGCTTCCATGCGACTGATACCACATCCCAAATGTACTACTGCGGCGAAAATATAATAATATAGTATTGGAAATATTCAACTATTTTTATTATAACGGTGTTTGATTGGAAATATTTTGAAGGTATTCGTAAAATGGAACATAAAATTTCTTGTCTGACAATCCGTGTCATCTCATTGGTGTCACAACACTTCAAATGAATGAGTTATCAGAAATATCTAGTCCAATACACGGAATTATGGGGGACGCCTTGGTGCCCCAACATACATATCCAGATTGAGAATAAATATCGCAAGATAAGGCCAAGTAAGCAAGTCTCCGATTGGAATGGAATCAGATAGACTTGGGAAGTGAAAGAGAAGCCTTTCGGTTCGACAAAATTTTTATTAAAGTGCACGAAGTAATGAAAAACTTCTTGTGCTAACTTCGAGCCCAATTCTTAGATTCAAAAATACTGTTAGCATATCATCGCATTAAAACCAAATTCACATCATTTTCCCTACGTACTTGGTCTCCAAAGCCATAGCTAATTTTAAAAATTAAGCATACGCCACATAAATATTTACATAAAAGAAACTATCTCAGGTGTGACGTGTGTAAATCCTTTTTAGTTGGAGAACAAAGAAAATCAGAAACTTGGCTATTTCCACTTACATTTTTTTTCCTCACCGCCATGGTTTCGTTGAAAAGCATCATTTTTAGAGGATGTTTTGGTAAAGGCTATTCGGGTTCCCCACCGGGTCACACTTTGCATTGCTGCCTACATTTCGATGGGTGAGTCGTCTCTCATCCTCAGGGTTTTGAGATGTTGTTGCTTCGCATACAAATATGGTGCTTTGCAAAGAAACCATGGCTGTTAGAAAAAAAAAGCATAAGTGGAAACTATCAAATGTTTCCGTTTTTCCTAATTCTCAAACTAATGATATTGTACAAATCCCTTATTAATTTTTGAAACCCCGGAAATATATTTATAATTACCCGTTTTTGTATTGTTTTTTGTTTGAATTTTCACATACGGTTAGATCGAAAAGGACACTTCAATGTCTGAAACTTTGCCCGAAAAATGGTCAGTTTATCGCTATATCTAAGAAAAATAAACAAGAAAAATGACAGTGAAATAGACTAGTAATGATAGTGCCAGTGAAATAGGACAATAATGAAAAATTTTACATCCCCCTGTAACTCATTAGGATGCATTAAAATATGCCTAGGGGAATAGAAACGTTCCGAAAGGGATTTTTACTAAAAGGATGTTTAACTGACGGTATGAAATCACTTGTCACTTTTTCACGAATAATGAATGTGCGGATAACGCAAGGACGAGGCAAGGAGCATCACGGTACAATAGAATACTCTCCTCGATCTCAGCTCTTCTATGCTGAAAATTAATCTATCACCAGCTTCGACTCAAGCGTAACTAATAAGCACCTTGCGAGCACCCAAGGCTGCCTTAGAATTCGACGATACTTCACGGAATGGCCCTCTGGGATACGGCCACGTTGATCACGCAATCCCTGGGCATGAATTCGCCGTACGACTCCTCTCTGCCCCACACGGATGGGCGGCTTGCTGCGCTTCGACAAAAATGTCACAATATTAGTTTCACAGTTACCGTGTGTCACCACAGCCTCGATAAGACGACGTCGCATCGATTTTATCATCGTCACCTACGGCCTGTGCTAGGCAGTTCCTCGAACGGCCCTCTTCTATTTACTTTTAAATATTTACGCGTATAAGTTCGAAAGGTGGAGCGGGTGAGATTGAGGGCTGGCATAATGGCTCACTTGTCGAGGTACGAGGTTTAATTACACGCAGCGACGGAATTTATCGGTCCCCGATCGAGGGTTCGGAAGGAGTGGGCCATCGAAAGCATGGCAAAAAGAATTTTCTTACGCTTTTTTCTTTAAAGGGGACAGGCTGTTACCTAAGGAGGATTTCTCCCCACGCTTTCTCGTCCTCCGCGAAAAGAAACATACCGAGGGTATTTCTTTATCGAACTAAATCGGATGGAAATATGCGATATAAATATGTAGTAAAGGGGGATGCCCCTCCATCTTATTTCCGAGCGGAGGGAATACAAAAAGCTCTCCCTTGGCGTCTCTGTAACTTTTAAGGAGAATAATATATCAAGCGAAAAAAAATAACTATAAAGAGGTACATTGACAATGGGCCAACTGATGATAGTGGCATTTTTCATAGTTGGTCAGAACAATAAAGTTACTCTACATCGAACAATGTTCATATGGAATTTAAAGCATGAGTGAAATACTGAGTTTTGCAAGATTTGGTGTTTTCCCAGCGTACTATTCTCGAGATTTCATCGGAGGATTCTCACCAAGTCAGGTCTTCAGCAGCTCTCGTTTCGAATACTGACTCTTCTGCCGTTCTTAGGACCTTGATTACTCACCGACGCCCTGAGAAGTTGGACAGAGTCAGTCACCGAAACATCGGATGCTAAAAAACAGACCCGGTGGAAAACCCACTAAGACTTCACTAAAAATATGGAGTGGTTGATGGAGTCTAAAAAATGTTATATAGAGTGTTTTGTTGATTTTTAATTCCGTGAAAAGACATGGAAAAGCAGAAATTCTGTCCTGTTGATCGTATCAGCTAAGGCATTAAAATCTTCGTTAAGGCTGACCGTAGGATCAATAACATTTGCGTTCACATGTGCAATTCTTATTTTTTCCGAATGAATTACCTATAACTAAGTAGTTTAACTCTGCAAAATTTAAAGAATAAGTTAATCTTTGGCCAATCACCTTTCGTTAATATTTTAGGGATGATATTTTTACTCTCAAGGGGAATTCAATACTACCACTATTTGATATTAACTCTTTACATTTGGTGCAAATTTGTATTATAGCCATTTGAATGCAAACACTTTAGAAAATATTCTACTCAGACATTCTCTCAATACGTTTCTGAATGGGTACCTAAAATAATTAACATGACAAATTTATCGTTTCAAAATATTTATGACAGAAAAAGAAATTAAAATCACGAAGAAAGAAGAAAATAGAAAAAAATCTTGTGACAACTGTATGATTTTCAATATATTAAGAAATCGTTCTGAAAATATGAATATTTGATGAGGTCGGATAAACTGACGGAAGAGTGCAAGACTGGTAATGTCAGAATCGTCATCACAGTAAATGAATGTGACAACTACCTAATAATCGTGATCTCTCCGCATGAAATACGGGATTGGATGTATTTTTCATACACGAATAGGGCAGGGAGCACGAAGCAAGAAGCGTAACTCACGCTGCGCAACTGCGTGAATATGAAAATATAATGCAAGGATATCACATGTACTCTGGAGGGGGGCCTCAACTGCGAAGAAGAGAATCAAACCAATGATGAAGTAGGAGACGATGAGGAATTAAAAAAATACGACGAACCGGATGCTTGAAAAGCCATGACGCAACTTCACGGCTTCTACACCCGGGAGGGGGGAAATAATCGCCGTGTATCGCGATTTTTTCTTCAGGAGATCCTCGGGAAGTAAACAACGCCCGAGTCCAGAAACCATGGAGAGAGAGAGCGCGAAGCGATTACATTCTCGATGCTGTGGCGGGTAAGGGAGGGAGGTATGAGGAAGGGGTGGGGGATGAGTACAGACGAAAGGGGGCAGCGAGGGTCTAGAGAGCAGGAGAGGACGAATGGATTGAGAGGGATTAGAGACTCGCCCACTCACGTGAGACCTTTTCGTCAGACACGGCCCGAATCTCGAGCAAAAAATATTGTATGGCCGGGATGCGGGATCTCTAATCCCTCAAATCTCTTCCCCGTCGCTCAAAGTTTGCAGGGTATTGAGGAGGAAGATGATGCCGGCGATGAAAAGCGCGTCCCACGCGCCCAACTCCATCCGTTAGTCATCTTGCGCGCGCCGATGCGTGGATGGAGTATGTCGGGTAAAAACGGCGCACGAGTCTCTCCATCCATCTCCGATTCTCAGCGGTATCCTTGGAAAAGCTTTTTAAAACTGTGCACACCTCACCCGAAATTGGTGATGCATAGAAGAGCAGGATAGAAATACTTTCTCCCCCTGCACCAGAGATACACATTTAGATGTCGTCGGGGGTTGGGGGGGGTTGAGGAAAAATTTAATGCTTCAACGCCAACGTCAGTCATGTAGGTCAGAAAGTCAGTGGGAGTGTTGTTGCGTCCTAATGCAACTGCGACTGGCCGTGCTGCATGAGAGTGCCTGAGTTACATACCTTGACCTCTAAAAGGATTCCCTTGCGACTATTAAACAAAATACAAATACCCAAGAGAGATAAATATATTAGAAAGACATAATATTTCCCATAACCTCTAAACCAATGCGGGGAATGCTATAAAACAAAATTGTAGGCATTAAAACAAGAGATCAGTGATAAAAAGATCTTAGCAAATGCAAAGTCGGTTGCAATATTTTACAACTCCACGACACTTTCGGCATAGTACTTGAAGAGTTGTGATTCTTGCTTTATCTCATCTTCGACAGCACGATTCGTGAACCCGAATTCGCCGAATACGAGGGATGCACATAAGCGAGTGTTGGGGAAGTTACTCTCCACTTAAAGATTTCAAGATCGCTTATCCAAAAAAAATAAGTGAATGCGGTGTCGCGACGCTTCAGTGGTATGCCATCCTTACTTAAGTCTTTGGATCGCATTTTCCTCCGCAATGCTTCCTGCGGGAGTAGGTGAGCTCTATGTATGAGCGCACTCACGCAATTTACCACGTTATCAAATCATCAAAAATCGACCTGCTTTTGTAAAAATAAAAAAATACGAGAAACTTCGTGACATTTCACGAGAGAAAAATCAGAAAGGAAAAAGTCATCTTGAATTGTTATTGGTTTGGTTATCGATGAAAAAATTATACATGGTGGCCTTACTAAGACCATTGGTAGAATATTTTAGCAACGTGACGAGGACTTATACCCTTTACCGTTACCTGCGGGGGAACATGAAATAAAAATAGTGATATGACTTTCTTTCCAGGGTGTCGCCTTTTCACTTCTATAAAAGCTTTTGCCTGTTCAAAAGCCATAAGCTCGGCATTCTTTTTATCTTTTTAACATGCGGTGGCATATTTATGTGGGCATAAATCGAATGAGGAAATTCTCCTTTTCATATGAAACTGCCAGCAGTATTCTAAGAATGGTGCCGACGTTTCTTATAAAGGAGAATGAATAGCAGATCATCTGCCATTCATCTGCTTAGGACGCCCAGAAAGTGAGCAAATGCCATTCGGTTTATGAAGGATAGAGAAGGTCCACTTACCATACTCATCCTAAGGCTTAATGACATACTCATACTTAGGCCAAATAAATTACTAGATGATTTAAAAATGAAAATACTGCTTTTAACCAGCTCTGTGGTTTTAGTCCTTGTCCATTGAAAGGGTAAAGTAACACTGTTCTGGTGAAAATCTTTCGGACTTGTTATTTCTAGATAAAGTGCATTGATTCCATGGGAATTTTTAATCATCGTTCCAAAGATAATCCCTCCTGCTAAAATTACTTGCAGGGAATTACATTTTTTCAAGTTTTGGACACCTGAATTATATACTTACTTAGATACACTAGCAACTGTGGATGCACACATGAATGGCAAATTAGTGATATAAATTACTAACTAATACATTTTTGGCCTCGGGCTGAATTTTAGACTGACAAAAACATTTCTATCACGCAATTAATGATCTGCAAAAAATACACAACAGTCCAAATGGATTGATTAATAGCTACGAAGTAATGCAGAAAGGATTTAATCGACCTTTGATTTTGGAGCGGGAGGTGGAAAAGATTTCATCAGAATCAAACCTGGCAAAATAGCCTAAAAAATAACGGTAGTGTCTCATGACCGACCTAACTTTGGGGGACATTTCAATTCAGGGAAATAATTGGAAAGAATATTTCACATTTTAAATGTTTTGAAGAGACTTAGATCAGGGAGTGAAAATACTTGTCTGATGCTCTTGGCAGTGACTTTATTTTCCTCTCAGGCATCGTAGCTATTTCCTGCAGACCTATCGCTGTATCGAATCCGCTTCCATATGGAGCATGCTATCATATGTGCTGTGTACAGCAGAACGCTTGGGGGATCTATTAAACTTAACGTTTATATTCCGACATGCGCCTGTGTGTGACATCAACTGCTCTTACTCCGATCGAACTTCAGTTGCAGTGACTGGCTAGATAATCGAACAATGCTTGCAGGAATTCATTCGCTAGTAATGAGGATTTTGCCATGAGGGGACATTTCATACCCATTCCCCTAAAATTAAGGTCAGCAATGTTGAAATTTTCCATGGAAACAATTACTATCAACTATACTACTTTAAAGTAGCGGGTGAGAAACCTCAGTAATTGAGGAAACTTCCGGAAATCGATCTATAGTTCGGTCCAGCACACAGAAAATTTATAGCACAATTTAATTACGTATGTACAATCGAATATCTTATATACACTTATAAATATATTTCGCAGGGTTTTAGTATGAGGAAAAGTCACAATAATGGATTCTAAGGCTTACCATACGAAACTACGAATTAAAGTGCTAAAATCAAAGGTTAAATATTCGCGATCACTACCTTATGAAGGAAACGAATGGCACGCCATCAGCTAGTCTCATTCATGTCCAGAGAAATAATTAATTAAGTTTCTGTCTCTTCCTGTCATAAAAAAACTAATTCATGATTAGCATTTTTCAGCTTACGAAACAATATCTAAGGTACTGATGCCAAAGCTCATGGAATTTTAACTTCAACATTTTTTATAACTTTTGTTTTAAAATAATGAATGGATATAATCAATTGAGTCCACAAATGAATTAGCTCAAAAGGGGTAGGTAAGTAAAACGAGCGCGCATTCCACTTATAGGGGTAACATACCAATAGCTAATCCCAACCAAAATGTCGGAGTCTCATTTGTCCGTCAATTCAAACGGAAGTTTACTCCTATTTAAAAGAAAATAGGATGACAAAAATGGATTTAATTTTTGAAAATCCTTCAGCAATTTGATGACACAATATGTTAGAATTTTAAAATAAAAACCAAATCTCAATGCTACATAACATGGATAAAATGAGAAATTTTAAACAACGTCTTATATAGGCTGAAATTCATTTCGCAAATTTAATAAAAAAGATTAAATAAACAAGATCTTGAAGTCAGAGATGGTTTCCGGCTTAAATATGTGAAATTCTTTCATGTTGAGGAAAAGAAGAAAACCACTGCAATTTCACAAAACAAAAAACACCGAGGCACGGAATCATTAGGAACTGACGCCGAGCCAGGGTGGAAACCGGGTCTTAAGAATAAATTATTTTGTTTTGTGAAGTTGCAGTGTGTTTCTTCTTTCCTCAAGATCTTGAAGGTTGACGTATACGCATTGAAGCAGAATGGTAAATAGAATGTAAGAACATTTGAAAGACAGGTTTATTCCGATTAAACTTTTATGTAGTTTTAAGCATATTTTATTAAATTGCCATCACAACAAGGGGAGAGCATAATACTGAATAAATTAATAAATAATTTCTAAAATTAAAGTAGGGAAACGGATTTAAACAAATATATAAGGAAAATTCCGGTAAGGTCCCTTTATATAGTTAGTGTCAAGTTCTTAGAAGGATTGCCACGTAAGCCTCTTAGAAGAATTGAGAAATATAATAACTTCACATATTTCATAATTCAAAATAACTAAATTTGAATTTTAAAACCATCTTAAGACTAGTTTTTGTGTAAAGTTATATTAACATTTCCTTCTTTCTAATAATCAAATTAAAACAGCGGGTTAAGCTGCAAATTTTCAGGATACTAAATGCTAAAAAACAATGATAATTAACTCAAAGTGACAAGCTGAAAACCACAAATATTTTAGTTATCCACAGAAACTATTATGAGAGTTTATCTAAGGCAATACATTGTTTTTTCTCAGCAACAGAGCTTTCAAAAGAGATAAAATCACCCTGAGCGCATGGAGAAAGCATATGAATTGGGAATCGAATCAAATGGTCAGATAGTTAATTAATCCACAAAATTAAATTAAAAAGTTCCAGATAAAACAAATGCATTCTGGGACGGACCGGAACTGAAATAGAATGAGCAAGAGGATGAAAAGAGCAACGCAAAAACTGGGAACAAAATATCAATGATTTCGAAATGAATTCACACAATTAATCGCACTCCACGTGCTATATTGAACGGTAAACAAACCGACAAATCACGAAAAAGGGAAGGTCTAATAATTACTGAGTTTGGATTAATCCTTTTTTCCATCCACTGCATATCTAACTGAAGAGGAATTTTATTAACTTATTCCAGGTTCATTATTGTTGTTTGCAAAACTCCACGCGAATTTTTACAAAGAAATTCATCATCTTTTCACGATCAAAATGTCTACTTTCACTGTTTGACGCGAGCTTATAATTTCAGTAACGTTTTTGCGCGGAACAAATGACCTTCATTTTCGTGATAACCGGGTCCATGTCTCCCTCTAATTTTGATAACGTGCCCACATATCTCAGTCACACGTGGCATTTTTCACACAAGTTCTAACGTTACTCGTGTGCATTCGCTTTCTCCGAACGCACTCGTATCCCGCAAAAAAAATCTAACATATATGCCGGTAAGCCGCATGAAAATCTAAAATTTGCATCTGAAATCACAACACGTATGCGACATGGATGTGGCTCATTAGACCAAATTTCAAAGCCAGCAAAACTAACTGCCTTTACGCAACTTCTTTGGAACAGAGTTAGTTGGAACCCTTCCCCATGAAATTCATTATATTTTAAAGGAGTAAAATAATATCCACCGTGCGTGTTTATTCTTCTGATTGAAATGAATCAAACACATTTGGAGTAATCTTAATCTCTCAGCCGTTCGGGTTAGCCTGTTGAGTAGCGTGCTTGCCGGCTAACCCGAAAGTCGGGGGTTCGTGTCCTGCTCAGGGCATGGGTGTTGTTTGTCCAGATCGGTTTTTTCTAATACTTGAAAAGGTACAAAATGACCATAGCCGTCGAAGCG
>WURS02377104.1:0-17347 GCA_011762765.2 Rhinocypha anisoptera
CCCGGGGTACTTTCGGGAGGCACGTCGCGTCTCAAACGTTTTCTTTCCGTCCCCTGGGCAAAACCTTCCGCCATCCGCTTCGAGCGGATTTTTTTCTCACGCACGCATACATTGCCTGTTTTCGGATGAAATTTTTATGGAAATTATAACGAGACGGAAGGGCTACGGAACAATGATTGCATTAAAAATTAAAAAAAAAATAAATTAACTTTTATCCCCAAACTAAGCTTCGTCTCGAACATGCTTCAAAATTCCCGACATGAAAATTTGAGCGCTCTCCCGATCGTTAAAGTCAGGCAAGCGGAGCGGCACCCGGGTGCACATATTCCACGTTAATACCGTCTGACTCGACCGTGATCTGCCCCCAATTCCTAATTAGAATCCTTATAAAATCAGAGGATGTTTATTAAATGAAGACATTTCATTCAAGGGCTGGTTTTTCAGATGCGCTCAACGACTGCCGGATATCACGTTATGATTGTGCTGTAAAACAGTGGTGGCCAGCCGTTTACATACCATGCCTCAGCTTGTTTCACATAAACGAGTTCAGACGCGCCAGAGAATAATTCACGGCATATTTAGATGCGCCAAGGTTTCTTCTTTTTTTTGCTGATGCTGAAGCAACTTCATAGGGCGCTTCTGTCATTGCAAAGTCTTTACAACTTGCTTTAGTTTCTTAATCGCATATTCTTTTCGTAACTCAAGATCCAAGGAACAGGTTCATATTTTTATATGTTAGTCTGATACTGTGTCTCATTATATCTATTGAGATCGCCTCTTTTATTAGTAAATTGAGATTTAGAGGTGTTGAATAGATGGATTTAGCTATAGCGCCTACTTCAAAGAAATAATTAGTAGGCACAAGGATCCAAAGCGCCGCGTTTGGCGCATTAGTTGAAGGTTGGCTACCAGTGCCTTAAACAGGAATATTGGCAATATTTGTTTTAGGAAAATGCAGTTAATTGTTTGCAGGGAATAAAAAGAACAAGACTACACATTTCCCACCTCGCATACTTTCAAGACCCTCATCATATTGTATCTCCCTTACAGCTTCACTACCCATAAATATTCACATTCTGGTCTTACTTCCATAATACACCCTCCAAAACTCGTTTCTAATCCCACAATCGTTTATAATGATTAATTGTCATAGTATAGAAAGAATTTGCACGCAACTTCCAGCATTACTCAAGAAACTCCAGGGAATTTTCCGTTGGGATAGATAGGGGAAAATATTACCTTCCCCCAAAATATAGCAAGATAAGTTGATCGGTGAATTTATATTCGATCTAGTGGTACCGTTTTCCATTGACTCAATTTAATTGCGAAATGGCATTTTACAAAAGATTGGGGAAATTCAAATAGATGATTTAAATAAAGTTCTGCCAAGAGGAATGAATTTAATAGTTTCAGGATTCACTTCGTGGAAGTTGATAATGTTCATAGCAGAAGAAGAACAACGTAATTTTCCACAGACGCATTAGATATAGGGACGGCGCATTCCACCATGATATGACATCATCATTAGTTAAGATTCATGCTGGAAGAAAAATCAATAGCTTTGTAAATTCCTCTTCATAAAATTTATTAAACGACCATGGTTTCGATACTTTGTCCTGATTATGATACAAAGTAGCGAGGCCATGAATGTTTAATAAATTTTATCAAGTGGAATTTACAAAGGTATTCATTTTTCTTCAATCAACGTTAGTGCCTGATAATGCTGTAACATGGTAATAAGCGTAGTGCCTTTCTCAAACTCTGTGGAAGAGGACGTCGTTTATTTCTCTATTATGGCCGCAAAGATTGGACCGTAAAAATATAATGAAAAATATGATGAGACGAACAAATTATTTACTCGGAGCCATTCCCTTTTTAAAAAAACAATCTCTGACTGTTACATAAACGGTGAGAACTCGAGGAGATTATCTTGTGTGAATTGTACAAAGCAAGCGTTTTATAAAAAAGATCGATGGAAAAAAGAAAGCAATCTACAAAAATATATTGTAATCAATGGACAAACACCGACCAAGGATGTTTGGATCGACAATTTACGAGACCTTATGGAGCGAAGTGGGAATTTTACCGAGTCACCCGTTGAATTTATATAAGGAGGTAGGTTTAAGGGGAATCCCAATCACTAAGAATGTTATTATCATTTGAATCAACAGCAACTTACAGCAGATATATTGTGCCGATTCCGGGGTTTACGCGTAACGGCGTGGGTTAATTACACGGCAATAACCTTTCTTAAGGCACAATACAGAGGTCTAATGCCTAAGATTAAAGCAAAAGATCATCATTCGCCATTCGTGGAGTGTTTCTGTACAGGTACAAAAAGCAGGGCGGAAGTAGGAGGAATACCATAAGGTTCTGGATTCACAATCGATTCATATTATGAGGGAAAATGGATAGAGGAATAATCGTAGAAGGAATAATTATATAAATTTAAAAAATTAAAAAATCACGTTTTTAAAACGGACTAAAAGGTAAGAAATAATTTCTCTTATCCTCGTACAAATTTATAACCTCATACAGATTGTCCTGAAAAATTGTGATTGTGAATGGAATAGTTTTAAAATAAATGGAAAAGTTAAAACGAAAAAGGTGGAGCGCATACTATACATAATTGATTCATAAATAGTTCAAGGCTATGCGTGCATTTTATCAACGGCAGCAACCCTCAACACTCCATAGTATTACAGATTGCATATACCCCAAGTTTTGTTTTTTTTTTTTTCGTTTTAAATTTTACGCTTATTTCAAGACTATTAAAATTCGCAATCACAATTTTACAGGACAATATGAATAGGTTTAATAAATCTATACGAGGATAAGAGAAATTATTTCATACTTTTTAGTCCGTGTTAAAAACGTGATTTTTTAATTTTTTAAATTTGCATAATTATTTCATTCTTTTATTTCGTTTTAAAACACGGTTTTTAAATATATTTTTATTGATAGGTAACGCCGAGTTTACATCAGCTGGGTCCGTCAAAGGAGATGCCGGGAACCGAGGGAAAATGACCAAAGAACAGTTATCAGAAGACACATTTGTTTCTCGCGCTTTCACTATCCAAACCCAAACTGCCGATTGTCCCTCCGCCGTCCTCCTTCCAC
Organism: Rhinocypha anisoptera; assembly: GCA_011762765.2. Taxonomy (NCBI): domain Eukaryota; kingdom Metazoa; phylum Arthropoda; class Insecta; order Odonata; family Chlorocyphidae; genus Rhinocypha; species Rhinocypha anisoptera. The sequence goes on from WURS02377104.1 coordinate 3,121, forward strand.
CTCCCTCCCCACGTCCGTCGCCCGCGTTCCCCCCGTCACTCTCCTTGGCCACACTGTAGCCATTGCAGTTACAATGTTGTCGTTCGCTGGCGTTACGCGATACCTCCGTATTGGGTCGCCGCCGCCGGGTGAGACAGAGACAAACATTCCCCACATGGGTGGAGGACGTGCTGGGATCTTACACTTTTATGATTTTTCTCCTGGATGTAATCCGTTTCCCGCCGCAGGAATACGCGCCTCATCTGTCTGGTCTCTCGCCGCTAAAACCCATCTTCTCTCGCTAACCAGATTCCAAAATAAAACCCTACGCAAAATTACCAACTCCCCCTGCTTCATCCGCAACATAGATATTCATAAAGACCTCCGGATCCCTCCTCTACTAGATGTTATTCGTACCTCCATAGACGACTTCGAATCCTCGCTTACCTCCTCCTCTAACCCTCTTTTAAACTCCTTCTGGGATTACCCATTTCTTCCCGAACCTCAAGCACCGTCGCCCAAAACACGCCCCTGTATTCAACATGATTTAATCATTCCCAAAAACCTTTAAACCAACTTACCAATTCATCCCTAACCCACCATCTACCCTACCCCACTCTACCTTTGTCATACACTTTCCTCACCTGGTGAGAAATACCCTAACCCTTTCCTATACACCAAAATAAAAATCAACTACCCGATAACGATCTTAGAGTTGGTCGCGGGATCTGTCGCAACGATGGAACCCGTTGAAAGAATTCTGGCACTGGCACGACTTTCTTCCGGCGACACCGAGGAGGTATCGGAAACTAAATTATATTAAACTTTTTCAATTATCCCTCGATAGCCCTGAAAAATTCACGTTAGGTTGCAGCAAAAAAAATTTGACCCTTGCGAGGACCGAACCAACATCTCCAGGACGGTAATTCCGCTCGCTACCGCCGAGTCTGACGCCTGGTTAAGAAGAGGAATTTCGTGTGTTTAGCACTGCGGACTCCTCGACCATTGCCTTCCACCCCGCACGGAAATATGTGTGTATCTTAATATATACTTGTGTGTTCATATATATTATTGGATATGATTGCATTGTCATCCAGTTCTGAGTTGTATTTAAAGTTCCAATTCTGTATCTCATATTGGGAAATTTCTGGAAGAGATGGAAGAATTCTACGGTTATGTGAGAACACCTTTAAACTTTTTTAGATTTAGGCAATGAACACGAAGAATGGGAATAGCTTAGGCACAGAAATATTAGATATGGAGAAAGAAAGAGCAATGAGGGATATGGAAAAGAAAAGGAAGAAGGTGGATAATATACGGATAATATCGTACAGATATTTAGAAAAAGGAGAAAGAAAGAGCTTTTGTTTACTAATTTAAAGAATTTCTGATTTAAGAATGTGGTCAGAGATTTTGCTTTATCGCATTACAATGCCGGCAATGAGGATATTGGTCAAACGGAATATTTCGTCAAATCATTATCAGATGCATTAGTTTGCTTTGTATCGTAAATTTTCAGACAGCTTTCGATAAAGTGGAATGGTCGAAACTGATAAATATTTTGCAAATAGTAGGTGCTGATTGGAAGGCTATCCAAGTCCTCTGAAACCTTGACAGTGAAGGGTAGCAGGTGGAAATTCTGGATGGACAAAGTTAGGCGAGGGAGTTAGACAGGGCTTTCCACCGGTATTTTTTAACTCGTACTCAGAGGAGATGAAAGATATATGGAAGGATGTGGAATCAGCTAGTTAATTGGGTGTGGAACTCATCAAGTAGGTCACATTCTTGGGCGACCACGCCCTAGTTAGCCACTCGGGACTTGAAATGACAAATTTTGGATGAAAATTAATAGTAAGAAAACGGAAGTAATAAGATTCTCGAGACATTGAAAAGATCAGTTAAATATAAAACAAGGAGGCCATCATTTGGAACAGATATAAAAGTTTGCTGATTATTCCAGCGTCATTGAGAAAAAACGGACGAAGCGGAAAGGATGTTAGAAGAATTACTTTAGCAAAAGATGCTTCTGAAAATCAAATAGAGAGACGTTAAAAAAAAGACGCGAAAAAAGATAAGTGGAAAACCTCATATGGAGCACAGCGTTAAATGGATCTAAAAACCCGATCCATTTTGTAGGATGAGGAGAATAGTGTGTAGGCGTAGGGCGGATACTAAGAAGCGACAGCACTTTTGAAGACAATAATAGAGAATGAAATCTCCACGGGTTTTCCACCGGTTTAGAATTTCGGCGGCTGATTTGGCAGCCGCATCGATTATTATGAATATCTCGCACAGAGTTATTCCGGAATTTATTGATCACACGATTGAAATGAATTCCACTGTCTTCCTCAGTAGTGTTTCTGGCGTGACACCATTACTTGAATTACCTACTTACCTACCTATGATTTTAGCGGGAGTGTTCTCACATAACCGTAGAATTATTCCATCTCTCCCAAAATTTCTTTCGGCTTTATTACTATCTTCCTAGACTTATTTCTTATTCTGAGGATCGTACTCCGTTTCCATTTCCCGAAAAACTAACTTTCGTCAATAGTGCGCTCATACCTCCATACTACTTTAACTTTTCCATGTATTCCCACTTCTCTATCGACCGTGCCTCCTTTGCCTTATCCGTTTCAGGCTTGTTTTTTCCTTCAATTGATTTCCTTCAACTAATTCAATATTTTATTCTTATTATTTTTATATGAGGTAGATATATAAGAGGATATATATTTTTATACATTATTTATTTTTTCTATTAAATATTTATCCCACATACAAAATTTTACTTCGCTTGACTTACTTGGGTCACATCTAAAAAAGAATGTTTACACAACGGAAGTTTAATATAATGTCGTAAAGTATTACCCATGAATATTAGACCGCTACTAATTTCAGACCTCCCCTTAGACTTTCATGCAATGGTCATTAAAACATAATAGTTGGAATTAATTTGGTAATTTCTTTATAAACCTCTTATTTACGATTTGCTTTTACTTGGTCCAAAATTTTCTACCTATTCCATGTTTTCTTGTCTCCCACACAAAGAAAGGGAGAAGAAACAAGCAATCTTCATTTTTTCCATTTACATTTCGACTTCCATCAAGTTGTATTTGCACGCCTCCAGCACAAATCGTACGGACTGATAAAATTCATTCCGAATGCATTTCAGGCTTCTTTTTTGAACGTATCAGGACGGCCAGTTTTTATTACTTTGAGGACGAGATTTTTAAAGCGTTGCCCGAAATACAAAGCTGGTGGGATCTATGGAAAAGGGGTCCCCAGTCCATTTCTGGCGCCCCACCCTTTCAACTCCCTTCTCGAAATTACCCACTGGAGTGCGGAAGAACTTCCACTGTGTGCACAAAGCGCTTCTGCATAAAAGCCAAACAAAGTACTACCTCTGCCGGAAAAAAGTAAGAAGACCTGGGCGGTAAAAGCGGTGGCTTCTCACAAACATCACGTTGATGAAATGGAGAATCCCTTCATTAAAATGTATAGCCTCGTACAATATATATTGGTTTATGGGTATAGAGGAGTTGATTGAGAGTATTCATACGAAATATACTTTACTGGAAATGAAAACAGCCCCCCTTACGACGTTTTTAAATTTGCAAAGGTGAAATTATTTCTTATATAGGCTTTCCAAGAAAACTGATTAAGCAAAAGCTCTGCAAAAATAGGTGAGATTATGCCTAGCTCATAAGAAAAGATATTTCCACGTAAAATTAAGAGATGCTATGTTACTGAGTTCGGGTAAAATATTTTGTTTGCGACAGGCTTTTGAGACCTTGAAATAGAACCAAGTACTAACATTTTTAGCTGTCTTAGCCATACTAATATTTTTGGTCGGTTTTTCACGCTTTGAATAAGACAGAGAAAATACGTTTTTTCGTGGAATATAGGGTGTAGAAAAACTTTAAAATTTTTTATTTATTTATTTAATTTCAATCGCCCACAAACAGCAGTAATAGGCCAATTAAAGTGGGCACTATAACATTTTTTTAATAACAAGGACGAAACACACAAACCTATGCCCTAGGTGGTGATTGAAAAATCCACGTAGTCGGGTTTCGAACCCGCGACCTCCGGGTTGGCAGACGAGGACGTTACCCCGCCGCCACCGAGGCCGACAAAAATCACATGTATATCTCAATTACTCCGTCACAAACTAATTATTTCAGCAGCAATTATTTCGACTGAAGCTAAAAGAGATAATAAATTATAATTAAATGCTAGTAATTTTTCTATTTTCGAAGATGGGAAAGGAACATTATGAATAGACATACTATTTGAAAGATGTACAGTGCGTTTTGAGGCCCGCATAGCCTAAGTAGGAAATAGAGCTCGTTGGGACATATATCGTACTCATTCATACAGAAATAACCACCAGATGGCGAAAATACAACATGCACGTAATGAGAAATAAGGAAAGGGATAAGAGCATATAAAGGATGAATACAAAACGTGGTAAGAAAGATTGATGGAAACTGACAAATTAATATGAGAAAAAGTTTGGTCCTCAGCCGGAACTCAAACCAGAATTTCTCAATTGCCGGTCGAGCGTGAAAGGGTTAAAGGTAAAAAGGCAAATATAATAAACTAGACACATTTATAAAGATTAGGAAATAATTTATACGGAATTACATACGTTTTTAACAATATTTGTCAATGTCCTTTTATACTATAGAAAATATATTTATAGTTATAATTTTTTCGTGAGTTCTCCATTTTAGTTTTTATATTTTCTCATCATCCATATTTTTAGGGAGGACAGTTTCCCCTCCTGATGACGCCCATGATGAGAATTTTTAATTCCTCCAACTAAACCGCACGATACCTCGCTATCTTAATCCATCACCTACACATGAGTGGAAGCATATACTTTTCTCCCACCATGGTTCATTGTAGAATGAGTACATCATTTTATTATTCATGCATGCACCGAGCCACACAGAACCTCTGGAAAAATTATAATTTCACCGGTTCGTACACATGCCATGCAAGACAGGATTGACACACCGTTGTCACAAATGGAAACTTTAGTTTTATGGAATACCACACACAGGGATCTTTCGAGTTACCTGAAGCGTGCTATGGTAAAGGACGTCTTATTCTATGTATATATTTCCATAAAGTTGACTGCCATTGAAAATGATAATTATTCTATGGAAGTTTCTTTTTCCATGAAAGTGTTCTATAAGGTGCATGGATTTCCATGGAAACCACATCTTTTTTATGGATCTCCATGAGAAGTACTGACATATTTTCACGGAGGGTTGTTTTTTTATTACTTCGAAACGCCTTTCTGCATGAATTAAAATTACGAAGGCTTACCACGTCCTTCCCGCGTTGAATTATTCCACAACGGATCGCGAGAAAAATGAAGAGTAGATGATCGGTGGGCATAAGACTTGCTAATTAGCTCGAAGATTCTCTCTCTAAGTAGGCGAACTCGGCTTTATTGGTTCCCACCGGTAGAACCTTGCCAAGTTTGTGTGTGAGGACGAGGTAAAGAAGGACCAGACGGGAGACGGGACAGGGAGATGGATAAACGGATAGATCAAGACGGGAGAGAGGAGGAGGCTGGGAGGGACAAGAAGGTGGAAGAATACTCTAGGGGAGATGGCAGATAGGAGGAACATGCGAAAGGTGTTTGCGATCTGCGGAGTGGAAAGGGGCGAAGGAGGAGGATGGGAGGAGATCCACGTGTTAAGACCGCGAGGGAAGACGGCCCGAAGAAGATGAGGAAGGGAGGGGGGGTGTGTGGCGGGTGGAGGCAAGGGGAGAGAGGAGGCCTGCGGGTGAGGGGAGGGAGCGGGAGGGTGGGATCGAGAGGAAAAGGAGAAGAGGGTCCAAGCTTCGTGGAAAAGGGAGATTAATGGGTTTTAGGGATTGGACCCTGGAGGTCGTGATGACGTAACAATGATGATGGCGTTAAGGGAGACGAGTTTCGGAGTAGTTCGGCGTTTGTACGCCGTGGTGAGATGTCGCGGGGGTGGGTGGAGGAAGTGGGAGGAGATGTGATGGTTTTTGAAGGCAGGGAAGGAGGGGGAACCCTGGTCCCTCTCAAGGTTTTTCTTTTCCCATTATTTCCCTTTGAAATTCACGTAAGAGTCGGCAATATTTATCCTGCCCTTAGCGTCAGCCTGGTGTGGGCCGGCCCCCTCGGTCAAGGAGTTGCGACGCCTCCCGAGAAAACTTTAACGTGCCCCATTAAAGGAAACCAGATACTGAGTAGTTCATCAAAGGACAAATAAGATCATATTTTAATGAAAATAAAATTTGGATAAGGTGGTGAGGGACAGTTTCACCCTTCAGTAATCGAATTTAATGAAAGCGTTTGCGGAGTCACGTTGTGATGATGCTGGATCTCCATAATGAAATAAAGCAGTGGGTCAGCTATCACACTTTGATTAGAAAAAACCCGACGACCATGTCATAATCATATGTCACCTTGATTATGACACGCCGAGTCGAGACACCAGGTTTAGATATATAATGAATGTGTGATAACTGACATTCTGCTGTATTTTATTATGGAAATCGAATTCAATGAAATATAAAACACAGGACTGAGTAACAATTGTCCATAAAAGCTACCACCTGCTTCGAAACATATATAGTAGTAATTTTGTTTATAGGGTGCGTCAACGGCAATGGACATTTGATAACCCTTCAAACCGTAGAAGAAACCATATTGGACAAGCACAACACCCATGCCCTAGGTGAGACTCGAACCTGCGACCTTCGGATTAGCCGACGAGCAAACCTATCCCCATGCTAACTCGGCTGGATTGAAACGTAGTATATCCTCGATGGAACAGTATGTAATGCTTTCATTGTTTTAGAAAACAAACCCAGACGTGAGCCAACTTGCGAACCCCTCAAATGGCATATCTTGTTAAATTATTTTGCGTTGAAATCTTAGGGAAGACGCCGTTTTGTAAACGATAGACTCCAGGGACACATGACACATCCCTCCCAGGACATATCACCTCTCAGGAAAATGATTGGGGGACATATCATCTGGTGGAAAGGGGAAATCTCAAGTTACACGATTCACATTCATGCATCAAAAACCATTTAATAAACATGAGAGAATGATTCCACAAACGAGATCAAGTGCAAATATGGAAATCTTTTTTTTTCCCCCCCGAGAGAGAACGCTGAACCTTTGAACGAGAAATGAAATGTTTCGCCGAGAGAAACCGTGAATTATTTTTCTTTCCTCCCCCGCAGTTGTTGCCGGCTCGCTCAAACGCAAAACAGCATGCAGGAAACGTCCATAAAGGCGACGAACGGGAGAACAAAAGGACGGACGGATACGTGCCGTGCGGTGGCGTTTCGTCGTCTCATCCGTGGATGGGAACTGTAATGGACGCGTTCGTCATGCGCAGGCGATTGGGGAGTGAGTCAAGAGAGAGGGAGGGAGGGGGAGAAAGGGAAGGAGAGAGAGAGATCTCCACCAGGCGCCGACCTTTGAAGGGGCACATAACCAAACAAGATCTGCTGCGGCCGTCGAAGTATTAAAAAAAATATATATATATGACGAAAAGTCCCGTTGTCATAAATCTTTTCGACTTCCGAGCGTGCGATGAAAAAAAATACAAGGGTGGGAGTCGTGTGTGTATTGATTGCAAACGTTGCCATCCGAATGAAAAGGGGGCCACGCATTTCATGTTTATTCCTGTTTTTTTTTCCTACTGAATTTCCGTCGACATCCTCCTCCACCACCTCCTCGTCCGCCGGCAACGACTAAGGAAATGAAGTGCGTCATTTTTGTGTCGATCACCTCTATCATGTCGGCGGGCGAAGCCGCCACGTTTGCAATCAATGAAGTGAGTACCCTTTTTCATCGTTTTCTCGCACGCCCGTGGGTTATAAAAGAAGCAGACGAGGAAAAAATGATGTTAATAGAGCGCTTGAAGCGTTTGAAATTAATTGTAAATTTACCCAGAGGCGGAGAGGGGAGCTTTTGCTAAACTGAAGAAAAAAGCCTACACGGGTCTTGTTATTGAGGCAGACTCAACAAGCAATGAATGTTGAGATAATCACGCAGAGGAAAGTAAGAAAAAATGAGTCAAGAAACTATGTCGAAGTAGCATTTTATAATTACCAAAGGAAGATTAATGCCGTAATTTTTAGGGATGTTTATTAACTTCGAAGATCATGAAGAAATTTAATATAGTCTTTTGGTATAATGAGAAATATTCCACGAAAAACATCATTAGAAGACGGTACGCGATTCAAAAACGTTGTTCTAATCAAAAAATGACAGTAATAAAAATAAAGTCTGTGATTAGATTTTGACAACATTTTTGGTGCCTGCGTAATCACCTTTCTTTCTTTCTAAAATATTTTTGTGCGAGACCAACTTTACTTCCTAAAATTTTCTTTACTTTTTGTTTCAATGTTTCAACTTTCTTTTCAAGGCACTGTATTTTACGTGTGTATGTTATCTTATGATCACTTATAATTGTAATTATATACATGATTAGGAGGAATTGACAATATTAACACACAAAAAAAGGCACTCACAATTGCTTTATTTTTCGGTGGGTTTACCTCCTAAGACTTATTTTGAAAAAACCTGTAAAAGTGAACTCTTTTTATCAGCGATAGTTTCGGGATTAACTCTGTGAAATTCTTTCACCTTGAATTTAAAAATTGAAAATACACTGCTATTTCACAAATTTAATTCTATTCTTAAACTCACATTTGAGAATAGAAAGTGAGATTTTGAATTTAAGAATAGAATATAATTTGTGAAATTGCAGTGTATTTTCAATTTTTTAATTCAAGATGAACTCTTTTTATTCATAGATTGCATTACGAGGTCGCCTACTAATGGAAGGTACCTAGGTTGTGGAACGGGGCTAAAAATGATTTCTATCTTCTTGTCGTCAAATTATTCTTCCGCTTCACATAGCACAGGTCACAATACATACAAAGTTCCTAGATGTATTCCATATTCCCCTCCCTCATTTTTCGCAATTTTCATAACGTTTACCTGCCCATTTATTTACGCCTGACTGTACTATTCCAGGAATTTGTTGGCCACCATTTCGATATATTTTATTTACGACTCCTACGATAATATCCCTCCGACAATTGGCTCACTCTCCTTCATTACTATTGCCTTGGCTCTCTTTGGAGCAGGAATGCCATGGACCGGACCATTTCAACTTGGCAAATTCTTTATCAATCACTCCGTTTTTTCAAAAATCCTTAATTTATTCTAATGGGTTATTATACATTCTTATAACATCCTATATAACATATATTTTATTTTAAATTGCTTTTCCTACAATTTTCTCTTCTAGTGCGAAATTTCCTTCCTGACTTTTCCATGCACTAACACTTCTCTTTCCACCAAGGGGCTTTGGTGCTATCGTGAATTTTTCGTTAAATTCCTAATGCCTTGTCCCTACTTTAGTGTCGACACTCTTTTACTTTCCTCTCTCTGATTACTCTGGCTTAGAATTATATCCATGATTCCTGTTATTCCATAATTTGTTCCTGTTTAAACTTTTACGTCCCGTAGGCGCGACCTACATCCTTATCTTACTCCCCTGAGTTACAAGTGACATTTCATTAGTACAAAATTTTGACCTCAATTTCAATAAAATCCCAGGATCCAGTTGGGAATAATGACAATTCTACTCCTTGGATACAGGAAACAGGATATAAAGGGCAGTCATTTACAAGTCAACATGAATTTATTATTGATTGCCAGTTCTTGCTTCTCATTTTCTCATTTATCCCATTGGACCTCATGGATTATGACCTATACCTTTTATACCTTACCTTAGAATTTAATTAGAATCATGCAAATGAAATTTCCCTCTTCCAGGTTATTCATAGAAGATTGCAAAAAAAACTACCGGAGAAACGCTAATTTTCATGTCTTAAATGGCCAGATGTGGTTTTTGATACGTTCAAATTTTATGAAATAATTTTTATGACTAAATCTTAATAAAATATCTTCAAACTTTTCAGAGAAATGGGAGTACATTCTAAATTAAATGGAAAGCAAATGGTTTGTATAAGTAATTTTCTTTTAAGAAATCATTCACGTTAAAGAAGTCATATCACCTAGTGTTTTTAAGAGATAAGGACTATGTTTAATATAAATCTCAAAAAAAGGATGGTAAAGGTAGATCAAGAGTCATATACTCGTAGTATGCCATTTTTTTAAAAGAATTTTCATGGCTCACCTAATGTGCTCTACACCTAAGACTAAACCAAATGTGCTCTATATCCGTCCTGGTCGATAATTATTTGTGATGCCTTTGTCATGTCTCAGGAGTTATATTTACAAAGCTGTTATTTGTCCTGCAATGTTATATTTCGTAATAAAAAACTTTCTGTAACAGTCAAAACAACGTTACACTACAAAATTAGAGATTTGAGAGAGAAAAATAATCTTGAGAGAGTTAAAGAGTTAAAAAAAAATTAAGCGTACATGAAGATACACGTCGGCATTAATAGGTTACAATTTAAGAAACTACTATATAGCACCTCGAATTTTCAATAATATCTCATGAAATTCTAGAAATTCTAAAGTTGATTCATCAATAAAATACTGATATATATTGATCAAAAGACATTTGGCGTTTTATTCAAACTTAACACGCTCAAGAAAAGCATTTTTCAGATCTTCCATGTTTGGGTCTCTTCCACTCTTCCTAAAAGGACCTTGAATTGGATTTATGGATGAAAAAGCTCTCTTAAAGGCTTTTCAAGGGCTGATTCTCAAAGGAAAATTCCCCTCACAATCTAAATAAAATAATAGTCAACACAAACTTCTAAGGTTCAACAATCCAGTTAAATTTTATATTTACAGACTGTCAGATATATTAATCTAAAGAGATCTTTATGAAACGTCAGGGATGCCTCTGAAGCATACGGCACTCACTGATGTGGTGGGTTATTACTGAAGATTACATATTTAATAAATTGCATGACGGCGCGCATAGAATGGAAAACTACGAGACGAAAGCCACTAAAACACATACTACCATGCTGTTTATCTTGCATAACATACTAATAACTTCCCCTGCAAGTAGATATTTAGAATACAAAATGAAAACGTCTGGCTAATCTACTCATAATTAATTCGTTGGAACTAACATAAATACAGCCATATTCCTCACTTAACTAAAATAAACCTGAGTTGAACAACCAGGATATTCGTTCAGGAGTTCGTTTGGCCTCATGTTTTCATTCCCATGACTTACAGGTTATGAATCTTCTCATCGACAACCTGCGATTTTTCTGAAATTCCACAATATTAAAGTATCAAACAAAGATCATATAAATAGATTATCAGGTGCGAATTATTAAATTACCACTGTATCATAAAATGGAGATACGCCCCTTGACGCCTGAATAAAAGAAGAAGAAAAAAAAGAGTAATCTTGAGCAGGATTTCTGAAACCTTTAGTTTAACAGAAAAAGTTTAACCAGGTTTCAGGGTCTGACATGTGACAGTGGATAGAGACGGATCTATTTCCCTTTGGCAGCACAACAATCTAGTGCCTTACCCATACCCCTTCATGTTACGACGGTGATTTCCTGCTCCATTTCCGGGAGTCAAAAATACTCGTAAATAGCCTTTGAAGGGGAATCACGAAATACCGGAAGAATTGGAGTACGCCTCTAAAACACCAATATACGAAAATGAAGACAGAAAAACTACAAACATTTAGAGGAATCAGCGTCTTAAATCAACTTGAAAGCTATGATGGCAGATAAATAAAGATGGAGAGAGAATAGATGGATACAGATGAGCAAAGCGGTTTCTGAGCTGACTGGTCGTGCACTAAATATAATGTATTTTGTTTAACAACCCTGATATTCCCAACCAAGAAAAGCGTTGTGCGAAAAGCTTGGAAAATAATTTAGTTTAAGTAGATTTAAGGAAGATTTATGACACCATTCTATTGGTAAAATTATATATATATATTGGACAAGACAGAAATTAAGAGACACTATTTTCAGAGCATTAGAGACTTACATACTCATACAAAGTCTTTTGTGTAATTGGGAAGGAGTATATATCTACAGAAGTTGAAAGCAGACAAGGATTATTACAAGGATACTGTTTTTAACTAACTTTATATAAAATATACATGCCTTATGTTCTTAAAATTGAAATAGAAAATTGCAGAATATGACAGTGCAGATTAACGATTAATAACTCTTTACACTACTTATTACTGATTAACAAATAGTAAGTACAACATATGTCGACTATGCTACTTACATGATTTAAAACTACGAATATTACAAGCTATGGGGCACAGAGATAAATATTGAGAAGGTGAAGTATTTGGCTGGGGTACTAAAGGCGAATATGTGCTTATTGAAGGGAAAAATTGTAATGGTAGTATTTTATGTTTATGGGGTGTTTCGACGACTATGGTCATTTTGCACCTCTTCAGTTCGAAGATAAAACCCATATGGACAACACAACAACTATGTCCAGGGCGGGACTCGAACCCGCGACCTTTTGGGTTAACCGGCGAGCGCGCTGCCCACCAGGCTAACCCGGTCGGAAGGGAGAAAATCCTCAAAGTATCGTATTCATGCAATTACTTCAAATATCTGGGGTCCGTCATTACCCAACTGTCGAGTTTAGAAGATCTTATCCATTGAAGAAACCCGGGTCGTAAGTCAATAGAAGAACAATATGGAGCATAGCGGAGCAAAAGAATAAAAACCCAGTTAAAGAAAAAAATGTACACCACTCCATCACAGAAGAAATTATTCTCCACATGTCAAAAGCATTGGGTTTAAATAAAATACTGGAAACAAAAAGACGAAGTCTAGAGATGGATGCAATAAGAAGCTGAAGAGTTAGTGAATTAAGTCATTAGTAACTCGACACCTCATCACTCTCAACCTGCATATGACGGTACATGCACCGCAGAAAGCAATGCAGTTCCGTCCGGTAGCCCACACGCTTATTCAAATTCGACTGCCCCTGGACATGGCCCATCCAGTGGGCGGGGAGGGGTCACAAGAGGGTCGAGAGGAGTGAAAGAGTCAGGGTCTTTACGCGCATGCCGACCACGATAAGAAGGCAAGGGGAGGGCAAGGGTGATGGAGTAGTTGCGGCGGCTGACGAATGAGAAAGACGAAACTCTCGTATGAAAAGAGACGGACAGACAGGCACACTCGCGTCGTCCTTTTGCGGTGCGTGCTCCGTGCGTTCGTGCGTGCACCTAGCAGTCTCGAGTGCCGCCGACACGGTTGGACTGAGGCAGGAGAAAAAGAAAGCGAAAGTATTTGAGCGGGAAACCTCCGTCGGTGGATATCCACTTATCATCCGTGGGTTAATGGCGTTCCAGTACGTCATTGATTACATGAGAAATGATCGCTGCAATGCATTTGACATTCGTAATAACCTTGAATCGAAATGTCGAATAAAGACGAATCGTCAGTGACGAAAAAATAACTGTGAGTTGGAAGGTTTTATAATACTAAATACATTATTTCTTCCGTGACAACCACACGTACGTCCCGGCAATTGAATACAACATGCGTATGCACCACATGTGGTAGACGCCCGAGTGGTTAAAACGCGGACGATTGGAATTTCAAATGAGAACCCTCCTGAGCTGAGGTCAGGCGCACAAAATATGCTTCGTAACGAAAAAATAGCGAAACAATGGGCCCTTCATCTCCAAAGAAGGGAATGACCTCTTGAAAAACCTCGTGCCAGTAAAGATGTCACTTTTCGCGTCATTATAAACGCAATGACGAAATTTACAAAGTCGCCGAACATTTAATTTACCCGAAAAGGGAACCAATCATCGTTAGGTCTGGGTGCTTTTCTTTTTTTCTAAGTTTCGACACCTACTGAGACTTCCTCTTCCAGAATGAATGAACTGCCATCCGCATTTAGAGAGCATTTCCACAACAAATGCTTCGGTTTCCTCCGGTGGATCTTGAAGCCGTGGTGAAAACTTGTCCCGCTGTGTTTATACAGACGTACACACACACACTATCAGGCCTTGATTTGTGCAGATCCACCCGAAGGCACTTAAATTTCTCACGGGAGGATGTAACTTGCAGAGAACTTTCTAAGGAGGAAATTCACCTTTCCTCCTTTCGGCGGTTGATTACTGAATTCCGGCTGCGTGGCGGAGGAGATTTTGCGATTCGTAAAGTCTGTGAGAGCAACGGGGCCTCGTTCTTGGACCTCAGGCCGGTGTTAGACTCGTGTCGGGTGCCCCTC